>JAJONI010000613.1:0-20840 GCA_022190145.1 Pezicula rhizophila
ATCTAGGTAGTAAGGTTTATAAACGACTTAGGCTTCTATTCTTACAATTTAGTTAACTATGCCCTTTATTAAAATCGCAAAACGATTTATACAAAGTGAGTACTGATTTACATTGAACCTTTATTTGTTTTAAATCTAAATAAACAAAGCGACTATGCTTTATTCTATCCGCAGGGCAAAAACTATAACCCCCCCTTTAAAACCAAGACAGGCCAGACTCCCCATTGTATCTATCATAGTTATGTCTATGTTGCGATTATTTATATAGCCTCCACCTTCTCTCCCGTCGGGTCTACAGGGGGTGTCATAACCCCCTTGACGAGGCCGTCGCCGATGCTGCGACACATATACTCGTCCTCGCTGGCGACCTCAAAATCAAAGCGGAAGAGGTCTTCTTTGTAGGGGAACATGTAGGTGCTCGTTACGCTTTTTTTAGTGGTGGTTAGCGGGGTTTATGCTCGGTTGGGGGTTCGTAAGAGAAGGAGAGGAAAGGGAAGTGATATATATATATATGTGTGGAGGGAGGGTGGATATACTCATGATGTTCCTTGCTCGCCTGATATTCGGCGAGAGCAGCACGGTCGCGATGGTAGCTGAGCAGGGCGAACTCAAAACCTTTACTGCGCTCGATGGGGTCGGTGATGGAGGGGCCGCCAACAATGAGGCGGTTGTCCTGGACGCAGGAGAGGGACTTGAGTTTTTTGAGCTCGGCGACAAAGGTAGCTTTGTGGGCGGCGGAGACGTCGGCGCGGAATTTGAAGAGGACTGGATGGTGGTTAGCTAGCTGGGCGCTTGAGCTTGAGGGGCGAGGGAGGTGAACGGGTACGAGGAACGATCAAGTGGGAAACGTACCAATGTGGATGATCGTCATGGTGCTTGGTTGGATATGTGCGTTGTAAGAAGAGAGGGGGGGAGAGAGGGAGAGAGGGAGAGAGAGAGAGAGAGAGTGAGTGACTGAGGATGGGAAAGGGTGAGAGAATGAGAGGAAAGAATGGGAGAGGAAAGAAAGAGAAAAGAGCGATCGAAGCAGGCATGCTTGCTACCAGCCCACTCCCCCACCCCCCATAGCAAGGTGTAATGCGAAGACAGAAGACTGAGACTGAGAACACACAGAACACGTGACCGGACTCTCGTATGCGGACTTTCCGAGGGTCACATGGTTGTCCCATCGAACGGACTTTCCGGCACTGGGGAGCCAAAGCGGGAAACCCAGTGAATCATTATTTCCTCTGATCAATTTACAGCATTCTCCCCTCCCTCTCTCTTCCTCTCTCTCTCTCCCCCTCCCCCGTCTTGTCTGTCTTCATTTCTATTTCGCTTCCCCGATGCTTTGCTTGGGCCCCGATGGACTCTCCACATTCGACAACGGGGACTCCTTCCCCCGCACAGAATCATCTGCTTCGATCCAGCAGAGCCCGGAGAACCCTGCGTGTTCGCGTTGCATGTCTGCGTTGTCAGCGCCGTAAGATCAGGGTAGCGTCACTCTCACCCTCTCCCCATCATCTCTGTGACCGCGCAGGCAAAGAAGAATGAATCGTTCCTGACGCGGCGACCCTAGTGCGATGGAGTGGTCCCGTCGTGTGGCTCTTGCTCCAAGGCCGGCGTTGAATGCATCGACGGCGGCAAGCTGGATGGTATCGAGTCTCCCCGCGCGTAATGTTGGCCTGTATCTTCTTCCTCTCTGTGTCGGGCGTCCTAACCAAAGGTGGCTGCTTGCAGATACATCCTGAGCCTGCAGAATCGCATTCAGTGGCTCGAGTCCATTGTGCACACCAATTGCCCCGACATTGATTTGTCCCAGGGCCCGAGCGTGCCGAGCGAAGCAGGCGCGCACGAGGCACACAGTGCTCCCAGTGCTCCCAGTGCATCCAGTCAAGCCTCCTCGTCTGTGGCCACCCAGCAGATGGCCGGCTTGCCGACACCGACCACGGCACTTCCTCCCCTTCCTCCTAACCCTCCTTGTCCCGATTCCAACTCTCCCGGCCCGGACAGTCATCAGCAACAACTACCACAACGTCAGCAGCAGCAGCAGCAGCAGCAGCAGCAGCAACAACAACAACTATTGATCGCTGCCGAGAGCTCGGGCACCCAACCCGAGCAGCCCGCCCGCGGTGGCTTGGCCCATGAGATCGGCTTGGTCTCCCTCTCGGCTGGGACGGATCCCAAGTATATTGGACCTTCCAGTGGTTACTTTTTTGCCAAGTTGGTGCTCGCATGTGCACGACCAGGCCAGCGTGGCTCATCAGCCCACAAACTCCCGCCGAGCGCTGGGAGTCGCGCGGCCCGTCTCTTTCCTCGCAGCACATTTTCCATTCCCGCCGTCCCCTTGCCCGAGCGGATGGATGATACCATCAAGATCTCGGACGCTTATTTTGAATCGTGTCATCTACAGTATCCTTTTCTGCATCGCCCGTCTCATGTGAAGCTCATTGAGCATGTCTATACCGAGGCGGATCCCATGCCCATTGCCAGCTTCCATGTGTATATGGTCTTGGCTATCGGCTCGACGGTCCTTTCTCGACGGCTCAAGCTGCCCCTCTCGGGCGAGGGCTTCTGTGCGAGTGCCATGAAGTATTTCGACAAGTTCTGCATTGAGAACTCTCTCAAAGGACTACAGAGTCTTCTTCTCCTGTTGATATATACCTTGAATAGTTCGTCCATGAGCCTCAATGTGTGGTATCTTAATTATCAATGTATTGCTGCATTGCTCGATCTTGGTCTGCAACGAGACGTACGATCGAGGGCAAACATGTCAGTTCTAGAGCAGGAGCTACGGACGCGAACCTTCTGGGTCATCTACAGCCTGGATAGGTCGGTTGCCACCATGATGGGCAGGCCGATTGGGCTACGGGATGAGGCCTGCGAATTACGGGTAGGCCACCTTGTCTCTGATGGTGATATATCCTATCTCTCTAACTTTTAACAGCTGCCCAGCGACGTCGATGATGATCGGTTGACGGCGACGGGTGTCCAATCCCGCCTAGAACACGAGCCGCCAACCCACATGAGTGGCGCTATTCATCTGTTCAAGCTGGCACAGCTCAATTCAGAGATGAAGTACATATTGCACAGCATCTCCCACGAGGCACCGCCTTATACATACCCAAATGTTCCGGATATCCTCCAGTGGCAGAGTGATATCACGACGCGGCTTCGAGCCTGGTTTAGTCAGATTCCTCAACTCGCCGACGACCAGGTCTACATAACAAAACTCTGCGAGATTAAATATCACAGTATCATGATGCTCTTGATGAGGCCCAGCCCTAGGATACCCAGTCCGTCGGTCGATTCGCTCAAGTTGTGCTACACAAGCGCGGTGGAAAGCATTCGTATCTACGACCAACTCTACCGAAGCGACCTTTTGGTCTACAGTTGGGTTACGGTGCATTCAATATTCTTGAGCACGCTTACCATGCTGCACTGCATCTGGACCGTCCCGGAAGTCGCTGCACAGATCAAGCTCGATGTGTTGATGGCGGACCTGAAGGCGGGTTCGAACGTGCTCAGTGCCACGGGTGAGCACTGGTCGGAAGCAAAACGAAGCAGAGATGTCTTAGATGAGATCTCAGGAAGCACCGTACGTTGGATCATAGAGTCCAGAGCACAAGGTACGGAGATGCCACCTCGCCCTGGGCAATCACGACGAGGAGTTGAATTCTCAAATGGCAACGCTAGTGCGGACATGGGTCAGCCCGCAGCCCGCCAGACTCAGACAGATACCGAGGGCCAGTCACTTGGGAACGATGGACGGCGACAAGAAATCAACTTTGATCAGCCACAAGGATGGGATCCTAATCAGGAAGGCCATTATTTTAGTGCACCGTTACAGGCACCGGGTTTTGGTAGCGGTCACTTCATGGATCAGGTTGACTTTACCAATCCTGCCGCCGTTAACGACTTTATGCAGGGAGTATTCATCGACTTTCAGCCCATGTTCGATTACGGACATGACTTTGGGATGGAGCAGATGACGGGCAGAGAATTCTAATTCGCATTATTCACTCAACCGCTCTCATTTAGTCCTCCGAGCCAACCCGGGCAATGCCAATCAACGGCCAGGACGCTACCCGATTCACTCTCAGTGATTAATAGTTTCTGCAGGGTTGGACCGCCCCATGTCAAATTGGTTGTCCCTTTACCCTGGGTACTGGCGATCTTCATAAATGGCTCTCCCGAGCTACGGTGCACATATATAACGCCCAGGGTGGAATGCGCGACAAAGATATTTCCCTCAGTATCCGTCGTCATCCCATCTGGTCCACCCATGCCATAGTAGCTGGAGAATCGCCCTGTGCGCTGCGCCGAAGAGTCGGGATAGAGAGGCACGTGCCAAATGCTATTATCTCGCGTCATGGCCACAAACAAGACGGACTCGTCCTTGTTGAGAATGAGTCCATTTGGAGAGGGAGCGTTGCGTAATAACACATCCATGCGTCCATCTAGGTGGAGACGATAGACGCGACCTGTTGGATCTTGCAGGCCCGTCATGCCTTGGTCAGTGAAGATGATGGCTCCGCTCCTATCGACGATGACATCGTTGGGTCCTTTGAAGTGCTCGCCATTGAAACGAGTGAGGACGGTCTTGATAGTTTTGGAGAAGGGGTCCAAGGCAAGAATACCGCTTTTGAAGTCAGCAATGATAATTTCCTTCCGCTGTGGGTGCCAAGCCAGCCCATTCGGTTCCCCATCATAGTCGATCACGAGGGACCACTCCTCGGTTGTCAGGTCAAAGGCAAATATTCTCCCATAGGGAATGTCTGTAATGTAGAGCGAGTTGGTTTCTTTGACGACGATCGGCCCTTCAATGAAGGAGTCGAGCAGGCGCCCACGCTTTTGATTCTTTGAATGGTCCGACGTTCCAAGTTTCCTGAAAGTTGCCGGAAGAGACGTATATGTGTTTGCCAGAACTGTTTTTGGGGGGATGTCCAATGGCCAGGCCGCCATGTTGATGATGGTGCTGATTGATGTAGAGTACGTGCTGATAGGAATTGAGTGCAAAATGTCTTTCTTCTAGTGCGAATCCTGGGGTGGCGCGTTGATGCTGGTACTTACTTCGTAGTTAGTACTCGCCTTCGATTTTAAATCAGTGCGTCACGATCGAGTGGTTTTGAACGACTCCATAGCACGGGACATTCCGCTGGGAATCATGGCCGTGGTCGCTACCATTGAGCGGATCCGGATATGGGTGGCCAAGCGGTCACCAACCATGTCCTGGTTCCCCGCAACTGATTGCGGGGCGCTCGGAGACTCCGTCGTGTCTCCAGACACTGGAGTCAGGTCAACGCGGGGATTCTGATACTGGTTCATCATACTGGTTCATCTCCAGAACGGGGGCAGATATCATACCCCAGCCCAAACTGGGATGCATAGGTATGTGTATATGTATATATACACAGATCCATATCCCTATCTCTGCCCATCTCCAGGGTCTGTCTTTTCCCCAGACAGTCATTCCGCCCAATTTGTCACTCACCACTCCCTTCCTTCTACACCAAACACGCCATGGCCCAAGTCCTGGATATGAAAAACATGGTCGAACACCATGAAGGCAGCATAGTTCAACCCGCCCTGCAGCCCTTGGACATCGAAGAGAATGGAGAGAAGGTCCAGGCGGATGCCGAGTGGATTCCCAGTGCCGAGGATGAGAAACGACTCCTACGCAAACTCGATAGGACTATCCTGCCTTGGATCATGCTCATGTACTTTCTCTCGTACATGGATCGGTGCGTGATCTCGGCCCATCTCAATGAAATTCACGAGTTGCGTTACTGATAGGCGGACAGGAGCAACATTGGAAATGCCCGAAATATCGGTCTTGCCAAAGATCTTCGTCTCACCTCGGCGCAGTATTCCATTGCCTCCTCCACCTTCTACATCGGAACCTTTTGCTTTGGTACCCCTGGAGGTCTCATGCTCAAGGTCTTGAAGCCCTCCACGTGGCTGGCCATTTGCATGGTGGGCTGGGGTGCAATGAGCTGTTTCCAGGCTTTGTGCACGGACGGTGCATCCATTGCAGGTGTCCGCTTCCTCCTTGGTGTCTTTGAGGCGTCATTTGCTCCGGGCTGCGCTCTCTACTTGAGCTTCTGGTACCTCAAATCGGAGCTGTCACTTCGCATTGCTGCATATGCTGGTACCAGTGCTTTGAGCGGTGTCGCAGGTGGTCTGATCGCTTATGGGTTTGGCAGCGCCACCGGGACGGCAATTCCTGCGTGGAAATCCGTCTTCATCATCGAAGGTCTCCCGACAATCGTCTTTGGAATCTTCACCTTCTGGTTCCTGCCAGACAGGCCCGAAGTGGGGAAGAGCCACTGGTTTACCGACGACGAGCAGAGGATATTATTGTCGCGGAGATATCGATTCACCAAGAACCAGGATAATGGCATCGATCTAGCACAGGTGAAAGGGTAATTGTTCTTCTCGGCATCTCGTGAACCTGCAATAACACTAACTCCCCTTCACAGGGCTTTCCTGGACTACCGACTCTATCTCTTTGTCTTTATCTACTCCCCACTATCTCTCTCCTTGGCCGTCATCTCAATCTTTCTTCCTACTATCATTGGGGACCTTGGATACCATGCCGTCTCCGCAAACCTGATGACAGTCCCAATCTATTTCGTGGCCTACGCCTGCCTCCTCGTCACCGCCTGGGTCTCGGATAAAACAAACATGAGGGGTATCCCCATTGCAATTGGGAGCACCATTTCAGGCACTGGTTATATTTTCCTCGGTGTCTTGACCGGTAACGGCGGTCGGTACGCAAGTACTTTTCTGGCCGCAATTGTAAGCGTATCTGTCTTCTTTCTAGCACGTTTTACGACTAACCTTCTTAGGGAACATACATGGCGTTCCCCATCGTGCTCGCCTGGATCATGAGCACCTTTGCCGCGGACACAAAGGGCGGCGTGGGCGTCGGAGTGGTGATCGCCGTCACGCACGCGGTCGGTGTCGCAGCCTCCAACATTTTTCCATCGAGCCAAGCACCACAATACCTAATGGGCTGTATCATCTCAAGTGCTCTGTCCTTCCTTGCGGCAGGGACTACGTTGTTGTTGATCTTCCTTCTCAGGGCTGAAAACAAGCGACGGGATCGTCTGTATGGGAAGCCGGAGAAGGGGAAGGCGATCCAGATGTTGGCCTCAGCTGACAAGGCTCATGACTTCCGATATGTACTATGATGAATCCGTCGCCGGCTTGAATTATCTCGTAGTCAATTGTCTATAGAATATAAAATGTTACATATTTATAAATAGGACCACTACAACATATATTATAAGAGGTGCTATTTCACTTCTGTCTAATTTGCCTATATAAATGTAAATAATTAAATTTATGAGAAGTATATAAATTAGTTTGTTATTTATTTATATTTAACAGTGAATTTTCTTGTCATGTGCTTTTATCTTTATCTTTATTTTATTAATTAATAATGGAGTGTTGGAATCATCTATGGCAGTCGGACGACTTCGTAGGTAATAGCAAGGTCCTTTCCACTTGCTAGAGAGCTCATATACAAAACGTAGGTCCGGTCCAGTACAAAATTGTGTGTATTTGGTCTAGTTACAATGAGTGAAACAGCCACATATGTGGTCTGTGATGAGACTTTTTCAACATGAAGTAAATTAGAAATTGAGATTAAGACTACGTGCAACACTCCACTCTCACTCTTATGTGGTGGCGACCTTTCTGCCGGATATACTCTCTCTATCGGGTTTACCGTCTTAGTTACCGCTTATATTAGTAGTACGGATATATCCGACGACGCGTTACATGAAGATAATATCAACCTCACAATTTCACAATCACGTTTCACCGCTACTTCATCCTCATTGTCCCAAGCTTTGTCCGAACGGGCATGCGGGACTCCAGTATGTCATCGGCTTCCTCCGTCCCTCCACCAACTGTAAACCCGTCGACCAAGCGGAAGCACCGCCCAGGCCAGCAGCGTGTTCAGATTGCCTGTGAAAGGTGTCGCACAAGAAAGATCAAGGTGTGTACTGAAATGCATCCACAAGCCCTTTGTTCTTTGTCAAGTATCCAAGATGCATCGGGGCTTAGTATTATGTGTGTGTGAGTGCGTGTCGTTGACATCCGGTAGTGTGATGGCAAGCTACCTGAATGCTCATCATGTAAGAGAGCTAGTGTTCCTTGTATCGTCGTCGATCGCGTAACCTATCAACAACGTCCGCATTCGCATGTAGAAGACTTAGAGTCAGAGAATGCCCGATTGAAGGCCAGGATTCACCAACTAGAGCAAGACCTCGTTGCGTCTGCAAGCAACGCCTGTGCTCGGAATGCCGAGCACGGGAGCATGGAGCAGGCTACACTGCAAACCGAAAACCACTCGCAGGATATAGCCGGTAGCGCTGCTCACTTCTGTCCAACACCTGGAAGTCCTGATCCGCCAATGCAAGAAGACACCAATCCGAACGGCTTTGAGGCCTCGTCTCCGGGATCATCTAGCAGAGCCACTGGTTCCGAGCGCATGTTCTTTGGCAGTGCCTTTCAAGCTGTTCTTCTAAGAGGCGACTTCGAGCAGGCCCGTGCCTCCTCATCCGAAGACAAGCATCGAAAAAATCATGCTAGGGGTCGCACACGCTCAGATTATAGCCAGGTAAGCGCCTCCAATGCTAGGCCCTTTGCATTGCCGGCGACAGAACTTGCAAGCAAATTACAAGAAGCATATTTCACCCATCGATGGCCAGCACTTCCCTTACTCCATAGACCATCATTCCTCGAAAAGCATTACAATGCGGTTATGACTCTTGGACATGGAGCAGGTGATGTGTCTCTCTTTCTCACCCTCCTGGTCTTCGCTTTAGGAGCCATGGATCTCAAACGTCTAGATCCCTCCTTCCATAGTCAGCATTTAGAGTACTTTAGCATCGCCATGGAGAACTATCTCGTTGCAATGATAGCTGCCGAGAGCATCGAGACTGTACAGGGGCTCCTGCTGATAGGTATTTTCGCCATCAATGAGCAACAAAGTGTCAATTCATGGCACTGCACTGGGCAAGCGGTGCGTACAGCTATTGATATAGGACTGCACCAGTCGTCTCCATTCACAAACTGCGATCTCCTTACAACTGAAATGCACCGAAGAGTGTTTTGGTCTGCATATGCGCTAGATCGTAATGTCTCCATCTCTCTTGGGAGGCCATGTGCAGTTCGAGACGGTGATATCAACGTTCCTCTACCGCAAATATGCACCGACGAAGAACTAATGAGCACAGCCGCTGTCACGACACCTGCTTCAGTACCCTCTCCGTTTCGGGCTCTGAATCCTCTTGACATGTCTACTTTTATTCACATCATCAAACTTCGCCAGATTCAATCAAAAATTCAGGATGGCTTTTATCCTGCGAACATATCCAACATTACAAACGAAACACTTGCAAACAACCGTCAATTGTTGCGATTGGAACTTGACGATTGGATTGCAAAAGCTCCACGCTACTCGCGGCCTGTCCAGGCCACCTTTCAGACTCCTGATTGGTTCCAGATCGCGTACTTTCATGGACTCCTTCTACTCTACCGGCCATCTCGAGCTGCACCCTTTGTTGGGCGAGAGGGTCTTCAGATCTGCGCCGAGTCCGCAATTAGCACGATTAGTTCTTACTCGTTGCTATACGCAAAGAATAAGATCACGTACACGTGGATTGCCCTGCACTCCCTTTTTATGGCAAGCGTAACCATGCTTTATACATTATGGGTAAGTCCAGAGATCCGCAAAAGTACACGGGAAACTGTCGTCAAGTCCAACGTCATGTCCTGTCTAGCTCTATTCGACGTCATGAGTGATTACTGGCCACTGGCTAAACGCTGCTACGACATCATTGACCGTTTAGGGCGTGCTGCAATAGCGCTCTTTGATTCTTCTGTCCGCGAGCCTGAGTTTCCGAATGTAGCTGGTGGAAGCTCTACTACCCAGGGACATTTTGGCCAAATCGATGCTGAGTACATGGAGTGGTTTGGAATGCGAGGTTCGGCACGTGCGCCACTCTCGTCGTCCAATGTCAACAGGTTCGGCGACAACGAGGAGGATCAGAACTCTGCAGAAAGAGCAATGACATCTGGTGGTGATTGCACAATTCCCTTGGTCGATCAGATGGATCTCTTCACAGACCCAAATGATTGGTTTCACCAGGGCTTCGATATGACGATACCGATAATGACGAACGTCTTTGGCAATGAGCCGTATTTCAACTCCCCGAGCGGAAATGAGACGCAAGATATGCCGCCAATATGATCAGATATCTGAGCTTGAAGGGAATGTATATTTGATGTTCATGAATACTTAGCGAGTTCCATGTCGGGCAGAAGTCGTCGCTTGGCGGCATGGGTGGTGCCCCGTCGGATGCTTCCGGCGCTCGGCATTATAGCCCATGGAAACACAGCTACTTATACAGACGGCTACATGCCAACAATCTTTGGCCAGCATGTCAGATTTCGTTTTGGCTCTCGAAGAATCGGATCTCAATTGACACCTGAAAATATGACTACTGCGACTCCCGCTGCCAATGCTACAATGCTCCCTCAACCCTCCCTCATACCCCAGAAGAAGAAGAAAGCCAGCTGGAGCAATCTGCTTGTGGGTGCCGGAATGAATATCTTCCAAGTGACAACGTTGGGACAGCCAATGGAAAATATGAAGACTTATGTACAGACAATTTGCCTGGTCGAATTAAGATCCATTGCTTATTTATCTATCATCGTCAGGTTTCTGCCAATCGAAACGCAACTTTGAAAGAAGCAGGGCGCTCGATTTGGGCCAGAGGTCCGATCAAAGGATTCTACCAAGGGCTCTTTCCATGGGTATTTTTCAATCCGTTCTCTGCGTACCGCTTAAGTCAAGTCTAACACCAGTCTCGTCAGGCTATTCTCGAAGCCTCCACGAAAGGTGCTATTCTCATCCTCACGTCCTCCGAAGCCCGATACCTTGCGTTGAATAGCTTTGGTTTTTCACCAGCTGTGGCAGCAACGATAGGTGGTGTCGCAGGTGGAGCAGCACAATCGTACCTCACCATGGGCATGACGACATGTATGAAAACAGTCGAGGTGACGCGAAATAAGGAGTCTGCAAGGGGAGGCCGTGTACCGGGGACAATGGAGACATTTTTCGGGATTTTGCGAACCCAGGGCATCAGGGGGGTGAACAAGGGCGTTAATGCGGTCGCGATACGACAGATTACTGGGTGGAGTAGCAGGATGGGTATTGCAAAGGGGGCTGAGGGACCTATTCGACGACTGAAAGGCAAAAGCAAGAGTGATCAGTTGACAATGGGAGAAAAAATTGCGGCGTCTACCGTCGGGGGGGCTCTGAGCTGCTGGAACCAGCCATTCGAGGTAAGGTGCTAGCTACATGACCACATTTGCTCCCAGACCATTACTTACTGATCCATATAGGTGATCCGCGTTGATATGCAAGCGGTGAAGAAGACGGAAGGTCCGGTAAAACCCACGATGCTTTCTACAGCGAGGTTGATCTGGCGTGAGAATGGCATCCGTGGGTTCTTCCGAGGTGTCGTCCCCCGGATTGGTGTTGCGTCGTGGGCGACCATCTGCATGGTGGGTCTGGGCGAACAAGCCAGGCAAAAGTCATGGATCAAGTCATAGGCATAGGCAAGGCGGCGTAGGTCGGAATTGATGGGTCGGCTAGGCTTAGGTGCCTCCTGGATTTGCTTTTAGATTCCCTGGCGTCGGATAGATCTATACGTATGCATTTAATAAAAATCCGAACCGTAGCAAGCAGGAGAGGCTGGGAATAGTGTCACGCAGAGTATTTTTTTCAAACCGGCCACACGTACTGACGATATCAAGCACTAAAGAGCCTGATCAAGGTCGCACAGAGTATGTAGGATGGAACTTCGGGACTTCCGTCTGTCGCTTCTTATGTTGACCTGAACAAAGCGGTATAGGTACAGTAAGTGGCGAGGCCTATAACTTGGGGCATATGCATTGTAAATCTACGGGGCATATGTACGATACTATAGCCTATAATGGATGTACTCTATGGGGCTGTTGACCTAGCGGATACATCCGGGGGCCCATGTCGCCAAAGAAAGCCATACAGCAACAGCACATTTCAAATAAAAGGTAGTAAAAAGTAGTAAAAGGTGATGAGCTCCCCAGAGGCTCTTGCTTCCCTCATAACCCTTTCATTCACTTTCCTTCATCATGTCTCTCAGCGTCCCTTTCAGGCGGCTTCAGGTGTCGCCATCGTGCCTTTCGCGGTCCTTTGCGCGAAATCTCGCGTCCGTCAGTGCTTCAGAACACGGCCGTGTACCAATGAGTAGATTCGAACAAGATCGCTGCATTGACTACGCAAAATTGGATGCAAATATCAAGCGGGTTCGTGAAAAGTGCGTTCGTTGTCTTCATCTCCCGCCGTTAATATATATTGTATACTTACGACTTCACCAACAGACTCAATCGGCCACTCACCTACTCAGAAAAGGTGCTTTTGAGCCACCTTGATAATATTGATGCAGCGGACATACGCCGAGGGGAATCATACCTGAAGCTCTGGCCTACGCGCATTGCGTGCCAGGATGCAACAGCTCAGATGGCACTGATTCAATTTATGTCGGCAAATCTAGACAAGGTGGCCGTGCCGACAACGGTGCACTGCGATCATCTGGTCGTCGCAAGGGAGGGCAATGACGCAGATCTCGCAACTGCGAATTCAGTGAATATGGAGGTGTATGATTTCTTGAAGAGCGTGTGTAGGCGGTATGGCGCCGGCTTTTGGAAAGCTGGCGCGGGCATCATTCACCAGATCGTGCTGGAAAACTACGCATACCCCGGTGGCCTGATGATCGGGACGGATTCTCATACCCCAAATGCTGGCGGGTTGGGAATGGCGGCGATTGGCGTGGGCGGTGCGGATGCAGTGGATGTCATGGCTGGCCTTGCATGGGAATTGAAAACACCACGAGTCATCGGGGTCAACCTGACAGGTCAACTCTCAGGATGGGCAGCGCCGAAAGGTAAGTAAGTGAGCGGTTCTATAGTTGTTGATCCGGTCGTTGAGATACTCGGGACTAACCGACCATTGATTGCTAGACATCATTTTGAATCTGGCCGGGCAGCTCACTGTCAAAGGCGCAACTGGGTCCATAATCGAGTACATGGGTGAAGGTGTTCAATCACTGTCATGCACAGGTATGGCCACAGTCTGCAACATGGGAGCCGAAACAGGTGCTACAACATCGATCTTCCCATATACCGATGCAATGGGCAATTACCTCAACGCTACCGCGCGATCATATCTGGGCAATGCAGCATCCGCATGGAGACACAATTTTGCAGCAGACGCCGGTGCTGAATACGACCAAATCATTAACATCAATCTCTCTGAGCTTGAACCTTTCATCAACGGCCCTCTGACTCCCGACCTCGCAACGCCGATATCAAAGGTCAAAGCCGAAGTTGCTAAGAACTCGTGGCCAAATGAGATCAGTGCCGGCTTGATTGGATCATGTACAAATTCATCCTTCGAGGATATGAGCAGGGCGGCGAATCTTGTGCAGCAGGCACTCGAAGCCGGATTGAAGCCAAAGGCCCCTTTGATCATCTCACCTGGAAGTGAGCAGACCCGGGCGACGTTAGAAAAAGCCGGCATCATAGATGTTTTCCAGAAGGCTAACGGCACTATGCTTGCAAACGCATGTGGGCCATGCTGTGGATCTTGGAGTCGAGATGATGTTGAAAAGGTCAGTCAGTATTCGAAAACCAAGTTTTCTCCAATCAAGACTGATAATAATAGTAGGGGAAGGAGAACTCAATTATCACCTCATACAATCGCAACTTCACCGGTCGGTTGGATAGCAATCCCGCAACCAGAATTTTCCTTGCATCACCAGAGACCGTGGTCGTTAAGACATTCGCTGGCCAGCTGGATTTTGATCCCAGCGTCGATACCATCGGCGATTTTAAATTTCAATTTCCAACAGCTACGACCCTGCCCGAGGATGGCTATCAGGAAGCCGACTACGTCTATACAGCGCCTCCATCTGAACGCTCATCAGTCCAAGTCCATATTTCTCCTGATTCTCAGCGCATTCAAAGACTGTCCCCCTTTGCTGCGTGGGATGGAAATGACTACAAGAATCTTCCTATCCTGATCAAGGTGGAAGGAAAGTGCACAACTGATCATATTACTCCAGCGGGGCCGTGGTTCCGCTACCGCGGTCATCTAGAGAATATTTCCAACAATACCCTCATCGGTGCCGTGAACGCGGAGAATAAGAAGGTCAACAGCGTGCGTAATGTGTTCACGGGCGAGTATGCAGGAGTTCCAGACACGGCAAAGGACTATAAGAGTCGCGGCCAGCAATGGGTCGTCATCGCGGATCAGAATTATGGGGAAGGCTCTTCACGCGAACACGCAGCATTGCAACCTCGCTTCCTGAACGGCGTAGCGGTGATTGCGAAGTCATTTGCACGAATCCACGAGAGCAATCTCAAGAAGCAAGGCATGCTGCCATTGACATTTACCCACCCGGTAGACTACGATCGTGTGAAAACCGATGATCGGATTAGCATCATCGGGCTGAAGAGTCTCAGACCCGGTCACCCGTTAACCATGGTCGTTGAAGGGAAAGATGGCAAGTGGGAGACCAGCTTGGACCATACTTATAATGAGGAGCAGATAGCCTATTTCAAGGCTGGCAGCGCCCTCAACTTGATGGCGCTGGACGCAGAGACCGTTAGTGATGCGACTGTGACAACCATGTAGAATAGATGAAATAAAAAACAGAGAATTTTAGTCAATGGATGTAGGATCGGCCAAATAAAGCGATTTACACCACGAACATAGATTTGGATGTTAGTTAGTAGTCTGCATATCTTGTGGTGCATACACCAGCTTAACAAGCACAGTGAGTGCTACTTTGCTACACTTACTATATAGGTCCCAGACTGCTAGAACCTGGAAAGCCTTGACTTCTTGTTGTTAGCCAGTACTGTGTACAGTTAGTTAGCTATAGGGCTGATGCTGAGCTTGAGCCACACCAATCCTGGCCTGCCTCCGCATCATGCTTCAGAGCAACGCGGGGCCCCAAGCCATTGTAAATGGTAAATGGTGGGGGAATGGAGACTCCGTCGGATGCTTCCGCTAACATCAATCACGGCTTCGTGATTTGCTGCCTTTACTGTATACAATATAACCCAACCCTATATAGTCTCCCCCTGGCACCCCGAATTTTCTTGACTTCAAAGACTACGAGCAAAACTCTGCCCGCATTCTGCTTCTTATTCTTCTCCAAGATGATGTCTTTGATCCAACGTTCCCCGTTTGGTAAATATGTCGGTGCCATCAGGAGCGTTCCCGATGGCTTATTCAACCATCGACTTATCTGGACTGTTGTGATGTATGCCCTGGCAGGCATGCCAAAAGGTGCTTGAAGAGAGACACATCCTCTCAGTTCCCGACTAATGCTGATTTTTTTTGCGAACCTAGGTTGGGATGAAGGGACCACGGCATCCCTAACGCAGCTCAAGAGCTTTCAGCGCGACTTTGGCATTACTCCAACACAAAACCCCCAAGAAATCTCGAACATTGTCTCGTTTGTCAACCTGTCGGCGGGCATCTTCGCATTCCTTTCTTTCGTTCTCAACGACCGGATTGGTCGCATTTGGTCGTATCGGTTGTACATGGCCGTCTATGCTCTTGGTAACCTAATTGAGACCTTCTCGTATGGCAGCCTACCGGCCCTCTACGTTGGACGCTTGGTCGCTGGTGCTGGCGTTGGGGCCCTCACAGTTGTAGGTCCGATGTCCATCGTCGAGATAGCTCCAGCAGCAACTCGTGGGCTGATGACGCTTTGGTTCAACGTCTGTATGCTTTCATCTCAAATGGTTGGCATCTTCGTTGTCTTCGGGTGCAACGTGCACATATCTGGAGCCGAGAATCTGCAGTATCAAGTGCCATTGTTTGTCCAGTGTTTCGTTCCCGCAATCGGCATTGTCATGTCCTTTTTCCTTGACGAGTCTCCCCGATGGCTCTGCCTCCGTGGCCGCAACCAAGAAGCACTGAAGACCCTTACACGTCTCCGTGGCCTTGGGGATGACCATCCATATGTCGTGGAAGAATGGCTGGTAATGAGCAACCAGATTGCGCACGAGCAAGCCGAATACGGCAACCAGACATACTGGTCTCTTGTGCGCGAGACCTTCTGCGTACGTTCAAACATGCGTCGAGTTCAGCTCACCTTGGCCGCATACATCTTGGCTCAATTCTCGGGCGCCAACTCTGTGACCAACTATCTCCCCGAGATTTTTGGCATGATCGGTGTCACGTCGACGAATGGAAAGGTCTACGCCTCAGGTTTGTATGCTATCGCGAAGCTGGTGTGTTGCATTGTTGCATCCTTGTTCTTCGTCGACGTCGTCGGTCGCCGCAAATCACTCTTTATTGGCATCACCGTTCAACTGTTCTGCCAGTCGTATCTTGCTGGCTACCTTAACTTCTATGTCCGCCATCCAGACAGTGTCTCCTCGGGCGCATCAGACATGGCCATTGCTGTCATATACATTCACGCATTTGGTTGGGCCGTTGGACTGTACACGCTGCCGTATCTCTTTGGCGCTGAGCTGTGGCCGAACCGGATCCGATCCTTTGGTGGTGCACTCTCGCAGGGCTTCCACTGGCTTTTCTACTTCGGCATCACGAAAGCGACTCCATCCATGCTCAATTCAATGCATCAATGGGGCGCATTTGTCTTTTTTGCAGCGTGGTGCGCCGTCGCGCTTGTGTACTGCTTCATCATGGTTCCTGAGACGGCAGGGCGGACGCTCGAGAATATCGATGTGCTTTTCGAGCATCCATCGTGGTACATGATCCGCAAACACACCACCAGTATGGCAAATGTAGAGAAAGATATTCCTGAGTCAGCGTGAGTCTTCCTGGCTGCAATTGGATGTTGAGGAACGTGATCACTAATGGTGAGTGATATACAGTCTAGACAACAGTGCTTCTTCCAACAAGCAGTTTGAAAGAATTGAGATGATCGAAGATATAGAGGCTCGTGGATAGGTGGAGTAGATTCATGATGCAAGCTTTATATAAGTAAATCATAGGCATTGTCTCGAAGAAACCTCGTCATACGATGAAGTATGTCGGTGTCGGCTCAGTGGATACATCTAATCTATTAGATTAAAAACTTGACCTTGACCTCGACCTTGTAAAGCAAGGGGAAGGAAATATGAACGAACGACCATCGTTCAAGTTATATAAGTTCTACATAACCCAACCAACCAAATGCAATTTAAGAGAATGACACCACCCATTTGTGTGGAATTCAAGACAAGACACTGCAGAGAAAGAAAAACATGATTTGAAAGACGAGATTAAATGAGTACAAGTACCTACCAATGTGTAGGTACCAGTCAGTCTATGTAGAGTCAACTGTCAAATGCCGCATATCTTTGCCAGCTTTTTTTTTTTTTTTAAATATCGCCTGTCATGTCTTCGTTCACGAGAAGGGGAAGCTCACATAACATGAGTGAGCAGCATTAGAAAAATGGTTTTCCTGTAGATCGGATAAGCTACCTTGGTGATTTGTTATGGAGCATAAGTTCATGACGCTGAAGTTAGTCGGATAGAGCCGATATCGAATACATCGAATACACAACATCCTAGCTAAGCGAGCTATGTCGTTGTGACATCTCCGTGCGCCACCGGATGTATCCGTCGGTACGGCATGTTCTCCGAACTCATGCCATACTCGGCAGCCGGTACGAATAGCACATTTCAATGTCGAACAACCAACCATTGCAGGTTATCCAGAAATCTGACAAGGCATTCGGTACCCCGCAGATGCGACAGTTTTCCTTGTCCTTCAATCACGAACTTAGGACGAATCTCAAGGCCCGTTTTCGTTCCAGGTGCTGCTCTTTTGTCAAGACCTGTCTGTAATTGCACAATTATGGCTACACATATCACTAGCACTACTGCTATAAAATGTGGGACTGAGGAGGCCGCAGATGACAGCCATCAGAGTCCCATAACTCATAACTCTAGGCAAGCTCAGATTTCGACTGACGCCATTCTACCTACGTTCGAATGCTTCAACTAACAAACACCAGTGCCGCCCCAGACAATTTCAGCCCGAATATCGACTGGCATTTGCCACATCATGCTTGGGACAGTCATGTGCACGTCTTCGAGCCAACGAAGTTTCCATACGCTCCTAGTCATGCGTACTCGCCAGTTCCAGCTCCCTACTCATCGCTTCTAGCATTCGAAAAAGACCTGTCAGCTCTGACCAAGCCCCAGAATATTGTACTTGTGCAGCCTTCACCGTATGGATCCGATAATTCCTTAATCTTAGACTTGCTTGCCAACCATTCCACGAGCAAGGATGGGCGAGAGATGCGTGCCATCTCAGTCATCGATCCTGCGGGGACAACAGAGGATGAGCTAGACAAGATGGATCAACTTGGCGTACGAGGCATTCGGATCAATACCGAGGCTTCGGGCCAGAAGATTGATTACGAGAAAGCCTGCGCGCAAATTATGGCGGCTGCGGATCGCATTTCCAAATACAAACGCTGGAAATGCCAGCTTTATGTCTCTGGGAACGACTGGAAACGTAAGTAAGATTTCAGCTCTTCCTTATCACAGCTATGCTATGGGGGGCTAATAAAAAGGTATAGACCTGGCCGATACAGTGCGCACTCTCCCAGTCAAGGTTATAGCTGATCATCAAGGCGGCCTGAAAGGGCTCTCTGCACTTCCCCCAAACATTACTGACGTAACTCAGCAACCCGGATTCTCAGAGCTCATCGAGCTTGCTAGATCAGAGAGAGTCTTCATCAAGATCTCAGCATTCTACCGCTCCTCAAAGCTTATGACGGGTGGGTATGACGACCTCAAGCCCTTGATCCAAGAATTGGCGAAACAGGTGCCACATCAGCTTCTTTGGGGTTCTGACTGGCCTCATACGGGATCGGGCTCGGATAGAAGCGAGGAAACGAAGGATGTGCCTGAAAATTTCAGACTTGTTGACGATGAGGCGGTACTGAGGAATATTAGAGAGTGGGTTGGGCCGGAACTGTGGTACTTGATGACTGTTACTACGCCTGCTCGAGTGTATCAATGATGTACGAGTAACATTGCTTTATTGACATGGAATTGAGATACATGTGAAGCTCGTAACTAAGCTTTACGTGAAATTGAAGATGGCCTTGGGCTTAGATCTGGGCATCGGCGTCAATGATTTTACTTGCCACCATTCAGCTAGCTGATCATTCTTTCTTGGATGATTCTATCAATAATAAGTAGCGAGTAGCTTCAACAGCTTTCATCAATTTAGTGTCCTATGTCTTGCAAAATTTCACTACTTTTCTATACCTACCATAAAATGACCCTGACCCCACACCTCAGACCGTTGAAGGAAACCTCGTGACTTTCGGATCCATCCGTCCCAGTTTTGGCCCAGAAAAATATTCTTTCTATTTATTGTTTACAGGATTCCGACGTTACGTCTTATTCTCTTGTCACAACCACATTCATTCACCATGGTATCTAAGGCCTTTTTTCGCAGATCTATCTTCACTAACCCAAACCCAAATATCATCTCGCCATGGACGACATCTCGCCAATTCAGCACGAGTGCTTCGCTTCTGAGAGTCCAGAACAGCGCCACGGCAGCATATTACAGAGGAGGGACTTCTCGGGCAGTTATGTTTCGCAAACAAGATCTGCCAATTGACCAAGCCCTCTGGCCTCAAATTTTCCGCTCAGTGATTGGCTCTCCAGATCCCAATGGGAGACAGCTGGATGGCATGGGCGGCGGCGTGTCGTCTTTATCAAAGGTATGCGTCGTTGGTCCAGCAGAAGAAAAGGATGCAGATGTAGACTATACATTTGTAGCCATCGGAGTAAAGGATGATGAGGTTGATTTCAGCAGCAACTGTGGAAATATGATTAGTGCTGTTGGCCCCTTTGCGGTGGATGCAGGTCTGGTTTCCAAGCGCGAAGAAGATGGAGAAACTCAGGTGATGATCCGAAACACGAATACCGGAAAACTTATACGTGCCACTTTCGATGTTGAGAATGGTGAAGCAGTTGCAGACGGCTCATTCACCATCGATGGTGTCGCTGGAGGTGGTTCCAAGATCGAACTTGCTTTTCTCAATCCTGCGGGGTCCAAAACGGGGAAAACACTCCCAACAGGTAATACCACCGACACTTTTGATGGCATCACGGCGTCATGTGTTGATGTGGGCAATCCTTGCGTCTTCGTCCGGGCATCTGAGTTAGGTGTTCGTGGAACCCTCCTAGCAGATGAGATCGAGGCACATCCCACCCTACGCAAGCAACTTGATTCCATCCGTCGCCAGGCAGCTATAGCCATGGGCATTAGCAAGGACATTCTCCAAGTCCCTGGATCAATCCCCAAAATTGCCATGGTCTCTGAACCACAGGAGCACGTGCTCCAGGATGGCGGGAAGATGGATGAAAACTCGTGCGATGTGGTTGTGAGGGCGATTAGTGTGGGACAGCCACACCGTGCGTGTCCTCTCACAGTGGCCATGGCATTGGCCGTTGCTTCGCAGTTGGAGGGCACGACTGTTCATGCGTGTGCGAGTAAGAAGCCGAAGCCTGCGAGCGTCCACGGAGTGACACTTGGGCATAATAGTGGAAAGCTGCTTGTGAGAGCCAATTTCGATAAAGATGGAACTGTCCTAGATGCTACGATATTTAGGACTGCGAGAAGGTTGATGGATGGGAAAATATATTGGAAGTAAAATATAGCTGTGTTATTATATAGGAACAACTTAGTTATCTAAGATGGGTGTTTATATTAATTAGCAAAGTATAAGGAAATCAACCT
>JAJONI010000614.1:0-20816 GCA_022190145.1 Pezicula rhizophila
ATTTATATAATTATCTAAGAGTTATATTAATAAAGATATATAGTTTGAAGGTGTATATAAAATAGTATTAAAGCTAAAGAGTAGAAAGGTAATAAAACCAAAATACTGATGATACATATTAACTTAAGACCAAGGATGACCAAGGGCTCAGGATCGCCGTATTCAAGCTCCAATCCTCGTCATCCTTCTCTCCTCTTTCAGTCAAATGCCCTTACGGGAAACGAATGTAGACCTTTATCTCCTCGTGATCAGAGAACCGTTGATAATATTCTGGTGCGTCCTCGATGCCGATTTCAGCCGACTGGATAAAGTTGGGCGTCGCTACTCCAGAATGGATCAAGTCTGTCAGAGCCGGTCCCTCAACTTTAGGGTCCACGGGGCCCGCGCCATACTGCAGACGTTTACCCCACATAGTGGACAAAGTCGAAAGATACATTGGCTGGGATCTGGCTCCCGAGAGGCGAGCCGGGGCTATCAGGTTGTGCTCCATACACGAAAACAGGAAGCTTAGTCATAGTTACAAAGTTGCTGTTCCCATAGCAGATACCAACCTATCTATCACCTTGTTTATTCTCCTGTGCGTACGGAACTTCATACAGAAGTACTTTACTTGAGCTTGGACCACGCTCTCGGTATATCGCGGGGAAGTAATTTAAGCAAGTACACTAACTCATCTACCAGAAGTCACTTTCTCGGAAAAGTCTCAAATTACCACAAAAGGAGTCAAAGCATCAGAGCTAAGAACATGCGAGGGACTGTCTAGCTACTAAACCTACCCAATACCCGGTACGATGTACACTCATAGCTTGATACATTCCCTCTCTTCTTACAGAAGGCCGCTAACAATTGAACCAATTCGTGCCAAGGAATGATCCCTCTTATTTATCTCAAATATTGAAGGATCTGTTAGGTGCAGATAGACTTTTGCTACTAAAAACAACTTAGTAAGGTTTGTGCTGGTTTTATTTACGTGCATTCTCTGTCAGCACAGTTCTAATTTTAGTAACTCACTCAACTTTGTGGAATTATTATCACTAAGGGATCGAACTAATAAATATTTGACTAGTACAAATACAACATCAGACGCTACTACCACAAAACGCCGAATCAAGACCCAAATATGTCATCGCAGACATCGAAGAGTTTCTGAAGCAAGCCATACCAAGCGACGACAAAGCAGCAACTCGGCATGAGATAATTCGTGTTTGGAAGACACACAGACCTGAGTTAGATCATCCTTCGAAGGAAGGACCGGAGAATGCAATCGACTGGAATTTGCATTTCTACAGTTGCGAAGAAGAGGACAAGGAAGGAATTGAGTATTGTCAAGTTTCGCGGTGAAGATGAAGAGGGTATGGCTATAGATATTACTCTTATCTGGTGACTTGGTACAATTCCGTAGAGTATTTTATGAAGTCCTACTTTCTATTACGGCGACAGTCAAGTGAGAGCCTGGTATTCGTAATTTGTTACTTGGTTTCAGTAACCCACTTCGGGTTGCTCACCCTGTTTAAGTGAACTTAATTTAGGTCGCTAACTTATTCTGTACAGCCAATTTTAATTTTAGTTGAGTAACCAACTTGATGTAAGTAACACATCCTGCTGAAGTAACCCTAAGCAACTTGCTCTACTCAAGTACTTTACTTGAACCCTTAACTAACGTACTCAACTCTTACATAACTAACGATGTATAAGTCCACTCAGCCCCAGCTCTCACCTCGCTTTATAACCACCACTCCCCTACAAGGAAAAAAAAAGACAGTTATATCATAACAGAAACTTTTAACGATCTAATTCACAACGCTTGCTCTTTCAACTGCCTTTCTAACTTCACAACGATTCTCCACTTCAAGCAAGACATTAAAAGATCAGAGAGAGCCAAACTACGGAGGGTTGCGTAATTATTAATATTTTATTCGACTTATCATTCATAAATACATCATCAGAGATCTATATACTGCACCACCAAGGAGGAACTTGTACATAATCCATAAAAGCATAGATTCCATCAAACATGAAAATCCAACAGCCAACAGGCAAAAGCAAACAGGTATAGTGGGTAGTGGTTGGTATAAAGCTTTACCACGCCAGGGGTATCCAAACCAAACAACATCGAATGAATCATCGTGAAAGATCTAAATGCAGCCCGCGACAGCCCGCTAGTCTAGTTTCCCCCAATGAGAAGATGGATAGAAGTAACACCTCCATTCATGAAATGCATATTCAGAACATCCTTCGTTATATTAATCGTACTTATGCCACATCCATTCATCTACTCGTATCATTTTACTCGTCGGTCCTTCACTCCTGGATGGGTTCGCCAGTCGTAGTATCTTCCTTCTTGGCAAATGCTGTTGCTGCCCATCCCATCCAACTTGCTCTCTTATTTGTGCTGTCGTCACTGAGCTTTCGCTGAGCTTCCGCATTATCCTGAACAAGCCTGAGAGGCCGTGGGCCTTTCCCACCAGCGAATGTCGTGTGTTTCTCAGCCCGAGGAGGGCTATTACCGGTTGGGGGAGTTGTAACACCACTGTCGCCGCTCGTGCTGCTCGTCTCGCTTTTCATGCCGGGAAAGTTCCCAGACGTACCATTTTGTCCTGCACTTGGAACCCGCGCAGCAGCATTGGGGTTACCGGCGAGGGCCGGTGGAGCAAAGAAGGACTGACTATGTCGAGGGGTCTGGGGACCTTGGAGAGGAGGGGAATTTTGCGGTGGTTGGCCGCGATACATTTGGTTCACGACAGAAGCGGCACCGCCAGTATACTGTTCGCTCATGGGTCGGCCAGCTCGAAAGTTGGAAGGGCGGCCGAAGGGAATGCTGGGTGCGGTATCTGGGTCTGTAAAAGCAGAGTGGCTTGGTTGAATAACGGATTGAGGCCTTTGTTTTCTGCCTCCCATGGCTACGGACTTGGCTCGTTGGAGAATTGAAGCACCACTTGCTTGTTCTTTAGGTGGGGCCGGAAGGTCTTTGTCAGTGTTGATTCCGCTAGTAGGACGAGGCTTAGGCTTGAAGTCCGAGGATTGGTCCAAGATAGCTTCGAAGTCTGAGTGCTCTAGCAATCTCTCGATGATCTTGTTGATGTAGAGGGTCAGGGCCTTGTTTGAATCCCTTGCTGACTTGAGTTCAGCTTCCAAACGTCTGTAGTTATCGCTTTCTCCTTCCGTTGCATCGTTGAGTTCATCGGCCAGACTCGTTGCGACGGCTGGTGTCCGACCTTCAAGTGCGCTTAGCGCATCTTCATTCGTGGACGTACTGTGGAAACCAAAATGGTCCTTAGCAAAATCTTCGAGATTCAGGGTCTTCTCTGAAAGTAGGAGTTGAAAGCTCTCGTTGTCTTCCATCAATCTCGCATTGTTCATTCGGGCTTCCAACAACAACCTCTCGACCTCATGCAGTCTCCCACCTCCCATGTTCTCAGATTCCACAAGCTTTATTTGTGCCTCTGCCAACTCCAATCGGAGGGATTCGATCAACCTATCTTTCTGTAGAACCAACTTCGAGTTGCTTCGAGAATCACTTCGACTGAGGGCAGATGGTGGTGCGAATTGGTTTTCCACGGTGGGCGATGCGTTGTTTGCTGCTGTCAAGTTATTATGGAGTTCTACAAGGCAAAATCATACACAACTTACAGTGGCGTGATAATCTGTGTTCCTCCTCAACATTATTCCTCTGGTTCAGGCTGTCCTTCAACCTCTGAATAATGGCCTGCATCTCCTCCTCGCGATTGGTCATTTCCTCCCTCTCCTTGGTCATAGAACTCCTCTCAGCCTCATAAATCGACTCCATCTCACGCTTCTGTCGCAGAGCGTCCCTTTTTTCATTCTCCAACGTTTCAATCCGCTCATCGCTCTCGTGGAGTTTTTCTTCCAGCTTGCCCTGCTCCTTTATGGCCTCATCAAGCCTTGATTCTAGTACCTGGTTTTGTTTTTGAAATTGCTCAGAGACCGTCTCGGCCTGGCGAAGTCTTTCCTTCAGATCATCCAATAGAGCGACTGTCTCTGCTCGAGCGTCATCATCTAGCTCCGAGGCTGTACTGGTTGTCGTAAGATTGGAGCCAGGTCTCTGTACCGCTGCAGCGCGAGCAGATGTTGGAGTACCGCCCCTGATTGAGCGTGTTCGAGTGACGCCGTTGCCGTTGGCGGTTGTCGAAGAAGGAGTTGGCGATCGCGTTGAACCACGACCTGTAGGGGAATGTGATAGCGGTGATGGGTCGGTCGAAGGACGACGACCAGGAGTTGTGCTGGCCGGCGGGGGTTTCTTTGCAGCCGCAGACATGATTGCGATGTAGGTATTGTTTTAAGGAGCTTAAAAGGTTGAGGGAGGAGTTGGAGTTGGAGTTGGAGTTGTTGTTATTGTTGTTGTTATGGAATGTTGGTGTGTTGTCAGTGCTTTCTAGGTCCCGTCCCGGTTGACGATTCGCGTGACGGAGCCTGGGGCTGTAATTGCGGATGCAGTAAGTGAAAGCTATTATTACCTATGCTGGCTCAGGCTGGAAACCCTCTGCGCCTCAAAAATAACTAGTCGAACCGTCGCAATTGTTCAGCTAGCTGATTTGGGGATTGGGTGGCAATGAACGTCTGAATGGTTAAGGTTCGTAAGCGTGGGTGTAGTAGTAGGTAGGCCAAACAAAGGCCATACGTAGGAAGAGTAGAGTTGAGTAGAGGTAAAAGGGGCTTCGAGATAGGTAGCTTGAGTCAACTCAGGAGACTGTGTGTTTATTGTTATTGTTATTATTTTTATTACTCATGTTCGCGTGTCTTTTGTGGTCTCTCTCCTTCTCCCTTCTCCCTTCTCCCTTCTCATCCCAGTAGCAAGTGGACCTTAACTACAGGTTGAAGTAATATCAAACTCACTTCAGTACACGGTTCCTGGTACTGCATAGTACAGTACGGGTACCTTACCTACCTCTAGGTCATACACGTTCATTCCATTCATCCATCGAGCTGCGAATAATGCAGGGAATCTCCGGTTTTTCATGCGAAACAACTTTATAACCCGGCGAGGACCAGGGATGCTTGGGGAAGATTTGCCTTTGTCCGCCTCAGGTTCGTAGCAAAGCTTCCGCACTGAAGCACACAGGACTGCATCATGCCATCGTCCCAAGTTAGAGTTACCAAGTGTGCAGACTTAGGGTGCGTGGCAAGCGTGGTACCGTACCTTTCGTACCATAAGTCTATGTCGAAACATGCATGAGCTGTTCTTTTGAGTTGCACAAAGTCGCATCCAAACTGCTGATACAAGCTTTGAGAGGTGACTAGAATGTTCCAGATATTTGGTGCATGAGATGGGATGGATGTTGCAGGCCATACCGTGCTGTACGAGGAGGTTACCGTACTCGGAGATGTTAACATGGTCGCAAGCGATGTTAGAGCGCGAGTAAGAACGTATTGCCATAGAAGCCTTTCAGATAACAATTTTAATTGGAATATAGATACATAGGTAGTGAGCTAAAGAGTAAATAATTAATAGGAAAGAGAAGGTAAGCTGAAAACTCCCAAGACTACCTGGAGAACCTCTACACTCACGGAATTAGGTCATGTGACTTATTTTCACGGATGAATATATGACCGTTCCGCCCCGCGCGAACTCTTGGCACACCACACAAAATATTCTTCCATTCTCGCAGCGCAAAAACACCACAACATCACGAACTTCTGTCCAACCCAACCAACAACATCACCACCTGTGTCCAGAGATTAGCAACGTAAGCAACATGTTTCCTTGTTATCGAGCCCTTGAAACATGGTACTGATTTGTGGAAGGTCTAGGAGGACACCCAACCGATACAATGGCCCCAACCAAGAAGACAAAGACCCAGGACAGCATCAACTCTAGGTTGGCGCTTGTTATGAAATCTGGAAAGGTTACCCTGGGATACAAGAGCACTTTGAAGACTCTGCGCTCTGGGTAAGACGATTATCTCTCCAATCTGACCTTCTCAACCCCAAATGCTAACAGCGGCTCAGAAAGGCCAAACTTGTCATCATCTCTGGCAACACCCCCCCTCTCCGCAAGTCTGAACTCGAGTATTACGCCATGGTAAGATATCAATTAAACCACCTATAACAACTCCAGCTTATCCGAAAATAGTTGTCCAAGACCAACGTCCACCACTTCGCTGGTAACAAGTACGTACCTAATATATCTTCATTCCTAAGATTTTGTGCTCTCTTCCCATCCAACGATTAGACTCTTTGTGGAGTCTGCGCGGGCTTGTCTGACGACAAAGATTTTCATGGCTTTTGAGGGCAACCCGCACCCTGTGATCGAAGTCTCTTGACTTTTGGAGGGTATATTTCTTTTTACTTACTATTGGCTACAGCATTGAACTTGGAACAGCATGTGGAAAGCTATTCAGATGGTAAGGCTCTATCACAATCTATCAGAGGATGTTCGACTGGCTTACACCATTCAGCTCTACCTTGGCGATCCTTGATGCAGGTGATTCCGATATCCTTTCTGGCCAAGTTGCATAGATTCTGTTCACTGGGAAGTTACTGGAAAAGTACTGGGCTGGGGTTGTTGAAGCAGGATCACATCGGTGGAAACGTTTGTGATAGCATTAATGGTTGGCGTCGGATATTTCAGGTCCTGGAATCTGACGGACCAACAATTATGGGTAGCATATGAAATGACACTGTTTGGCCTGAACCTCCTCCACGTATCCCATCTGGGATAAGCTCTTATCGTTCTGTTGATGCTATTCTCGCAGTGAGGGAAAAAACTGTCTTGCTTGAACGTTTGGTGGTCGAACATATCTTTCAAATCTTGTACGTCCTGTAGAGAAACATCAGTACCTCCTTCATATGATGGGCTCTACTTGTAGCTGTCCGCTCCATCCTGATATCTACTAATCCGATCATTTGGATTATAGTGGCCAATTTTAAACTATAGACTAACAAGAGCCTTAGATCTCAAACCTGAAAATCTACGCTATCTTACAGGCGATGCACAATCCCACCTAGTCCTTGCTGATTTTGGTATTGCTCTTTGCCGTGCACTTCGACCCGAGGTACGTTCGATTTGTAACGGTCTGTTACTGTCACCAGCTCAGTTCATATGCACACGGGCAAAATGATATCCTCTTCTCGTCAACTTTCCCTTGATGAGCATCAAACACCTCGATCATGTTCCTGAACCCTAGAATGTGGGGGCGGAGAGTACATAAGACATCTGCAACTGCATCACAATCGACTGCCCAACCGAGTACAGTCACAAGTGTTCAGCTCACAATGGTTCCGGTCCCAATGAGTTCACAGCCAAACATTCAGGTCTGCTCGGAAGAGTTATGAAGGTCGCTCTAATGGTGCCATTTATAGCGGCACAGATTGGTTTTTTGAACAATGGACAAGAGCTGAGAAGGATTCATCATCCTTCCCGTCTGCGGAAGGGAAGTACGGATGATCAGAGTAGCCGGAAACAAGACTTCCCCCTTTATGTTCGACAATTCGAGAGCTTAGTATTGACTATATTCTTGGAGGAAATATGGAGGTAGTATTTTGTGACACATGACAACCAGAAGCCACTGCGCTTCAACTGGCAATGGGGGTATTATAGGTATGAATCGTAGCTTTACTCTTTGGTTGCACACTGATCACCTCCTGTCTAGCCTGTATACGTAATCTTCCTTTAGATACTGGAGTCCGCCTTAAGATGGGACCTACTTTCTTATCTCCTAGACGACTTGTGATATGAGAGCAAAAGCTCATGATACAGAGCATTATCGTTAGGCTAATGGGATGTAAGGAAGTGGCAGATGACACGCAGGTATGGGATATTAGTGATGGTGATGGGGATAGATAAGTTTAGATTTGCATGCCCGTTTGGGCGTTGGAGCATGATGTTTTGCAAGTACAAAACAAAAGTACGGATGATCCAAATCCGGGATATCAGTTTAAGGATATCACGATCATGTTGCGTTATGCTATGGTATGCTATTTACTACAACTACAGCAATTTCGAAACTTTCCAAACTATCAGAGACACATGAAGTGTTCTCGATGGTAATGAGATAATAATCCAAGAATAGTACTGCCTAACAAGGAAGGGACTACGAGGGCAAGTGTACCAAGAACAGAAGAAGGCACTCACTCTAGCGCTAGCTTGTCGAACATGGCTGTCTTTCTTCAGCGATCGCTCTCGAGACTCTTTGTCTTTTCCCCTTCGGCTCACTTTATGAACAAGAATTGGCAAGTTACCTGATCTATGATCTAGAAACAATCCTCTTTAAGCTTTCGTATTGTACCTACCAGTCCAGTTTCGGTGGACATATTCTCTGCTGTTAAACCTAAACCCCCCAAGTCACCAGAGTGCGTGCAGCCTTGCCTTCCTGCTTGCCGTCCAGCTTAGAGTACAGATTGCAGAGGGTTTGGCTTGTTTGGTAGAATTTATAAGTGTCTCCTGTTTGCTGTGCTGTCTTGACAGTGTCTCCTTCACTGGTTACAACCCCACAGCCTCCGCAACTCGCCTGATTACGAGCTGTCCTGCCTACAATCCGGCTTGAGAACAGATTGCGGAGGATGTGGTTGGTCTAGTTGAGTCCGTAAGTGTCTTCTGTCTGCCGTGTTATTCCCTCCATGTCTGTGTAATGGATTCTATGTCCTTGTAAGTATTCGATTGCGGCATATACAGAATCTCAGCAACTGATAGCCATAGATCCGCACAGTAGAAACTTAAGTACTTACTCGTTTCTGCATCCTTGAGATTAACAAAGTTACAGAAGCTGGCCAAACGGTACGGTGAGCATTACTTCGTCAAGGAATCGGTTGATAAAGAATGGAAGGTCACCAGGGAAGAGCACAGCGTACATCGGAGGTTAGAAGACCAAGGCAATAAATTCCGGACAATGAACATACTAAGTCAGCGACAGAAGCCTGGTTACATTCCGTTGGTCAAGTCTACAAGACCTCCGACAAGTCCCGTCAATGACAACAGAGAGAAGGATAGTTGCTTGGAACAAGGCGTGGATCGGTCGTATAGCGAATGATCCCGTATTGACTGAAGTCGATATTGAGACAGTCGGAATCCAATTAGTAGCCAAGGAAACAGTGGGAGAAGCCTAGATTAGTCAAACACGTATAATGACCGAGCTGAACGGAGTTCAGAAGCCAACCGACGTCGACGAAGCTCAGGCACTTCAAGAGATCATTATGGGAAAAAACGAAGCCCAGACAGACGTTCTAGGGATTATTATGGGGAATCTGATAGCCCATAGGTTTTGGTCACTTGGAGAGTACGGGGACTGGGGTTGCTGGGGTTGTGATGGAGTACCTCTGTAGGATGGTTGGCGTCTGAAGTTCGGGGTTCCGAACCGGTCCCGTTCTTGCATCGGACTTTTGGCACCAACAATTATCACGGGGAAGGAAATCACTTGTAGGTACCATAGGAATTGGTATAAGGAGTCATTTGAATTAATTAGGGAAAGTGAGCTACCCAAACCAGGTGAGTTGCCCAAATCATAGGAGATAGGTACTGTAGATACGCAAAACTATCTCTTATGTCCGAATAAATGTGATGACTCTTCGGAATAATCCCTAATAAACCAACTTTTACGGTGTGTATGTACGTACGTATGTATATATGTATGCCATAATTGCCACAGGAGACAGTCTGTAACTGAGAGTTTGGGAATCACTATTGTTGAGTGTGCTGTGCCACCAAGTATTTGCCGCTTCGCTGATGAATCAGTAAAATTGTGGTGCGCGCTAATAAACTTACGCGAGCTGCTTTGAAATCCAGAAACGACCTCCCCCAATCCTCTAAATCTGACGAACATCTCCCTCATTCAACAACCAAATTCCGACAAACCACCTTGAAATCCGTCAAGATGGCACGAAGACCCGCGAGATGTTACCGTTACTGCAAGAACAAGGTGCGTAGCCCTCTTTTCAGCGCCCCGGCATCACTCAAAGCTGCTGAAGCGCTGAAACTCGACCAAACTCGATCGCCACCCATTGCCTCGAGCGCATCTCTCTACGCATCTCTCTGCGCATTTTGATGGCCATCGAGTTGCGGTTGAAGCATATCAATAGAGCAAAAGCTGACCGTGTGGCCCCAATAGCCGTACCCTAAGTCCCGCTTCAACCGTGGTGTTCCTGACCCAAAGATTCGTATCTTCGATCTTGGCCGTAAGAAGGCAAACGTCGACGAGTTCCCTCTCTGCATCCACTTGGTCTCCAACGAGTATGAACAGTTGAGTTCCGAGGCTCTCGAGGCCGCCCGTATTTGCGCCAACAAGTGAGTACCACCATATCACGAACCTGCGGGGTACTGTTGGAGGTCAAAGAAGAACGAGAAGAAGTGGAGAATCATTGCGATGCAGATGCACGCGCAAGGAGCATCGAGTTATGGCTGGATTTTTGGGGCTAACATCTCTCCGCAGGTACATGGTTAAGACTGCCGGAAAGGAATCTTTCCATCTCCGTGTCCGCGCTCACCCTTTCCACGTCGTCCGTATCAACAAGATGTTGTCTTGTGCCGGTGCCGATAGATTGCAGACTGGAATGCGTGGTGCTTGGGGAAAGCCCAATGGATCCGTTGCGCGTGTCAACATTGGCCAGATCATCTTGAGCATCCGCACTCGTGATTCCCGTAGGTCTCCTTGTACTTTCATGAACAAGAGCAAAATCATCTAACTCGATCTCTTAGACCGTGCTACTGCTCTCGAGGCTCTCCGTCGTTCGCAATACAAGTTCCCTGGTCGCCAAAAGATCATCGTTTCCAAGAACTGGGGCTTCACCCCTCTTCGCCGTGAGGAATACATGGAGAAGAAGGAAAGTGGCAAGGTTCTCGTCGATGGTGCTTACGTTCAATTCCTCCGCAACAAGGGCAGTCTCGAGCAGAACATGAAGCGTTTCCCAGCAGCTTTCGCTGGTGAGGCGTAGATGGTTGTCTGATGGATGTTTGCTTGTCAAGGATGCGACTTGGGTTCAGGGCTGTGATCTTATAGGCGTACAATTGCAATGCAATGGCTGGGTCAATGATGGCGTGGACGACATCGGGAACACCAAGATCATTGTGTTTTAAGGAATTGTTACGACGATTGAGCTTTGCATTTCTGTACATGACAGTGCGTTGATGGAAATCAACATTATATGGGCTGTGAGTATCAAATAATACTCTCCTGTCAACACCGTGTTCCCATTGAAGCGTCGGTTTTTTTCCGTTGGGTCATTCGGCTTTCCTGGGCAACTGACGAGGCCGGACATGCAGTGCATTTGGAGAGGATTCCAACTCTGTGATGAGATGTGATGCATGGCGAATTCTCAGGCCACTTTATTTTCAGCCCGTTCTTGGTAGGTATGTATCATGCCATTTTGACAAACTTTTCTGCTTGGGATTTTTGCTCTCAACGTCTTTTTCATCTCCACGGGGTTTGAAATATCTTCTCCGAATTCCTGGCCTTGTTTCTTAGGTCTGGTAAATCTAAGCAACTAGTTCGAGACCGCGGGTGTTTTGTCCAAACTTTAAGAGTAATCAAGTATGTAGGTTCTGCAAGGTACTGTAATTTTTTTCTCGTTTTCTTGGATTACCTTGTCGGAATCCTATATGTTGTTTTTTGGTCTTGAAATTGGGAAATTGATTTGAAATAGCGGATGCTGTTTTCTCTATATCGACTCTGGAGGAATTAAGTAGGTATAGTAAGACTTACTCTAGGTACTAGGTGCATAGTCCTCCGTATCCCCTATCCCTATCAACCTTATTTTTAAACTCATTATTAGGGTTTGCTATGATCTCACTGTACTGTATCAAGACCACGAAGTTTGCAGGCTGGAGGACAATGATGCAGCAATGATAATAGTAGTTAGTTGCATTGGCCTCTCAAGCTACACCGGCCTATTTTGTACGATTCCTCAGCAAGGCCACCGTATCTGTTGCACACGACATAGGCACACGACACATACATACTAGGATGCGCTGGTTTGCGCTGGTTGCAGTCGCGTGAACCATGAACTCTACAGGCATCTCATCCTGGCATCATCTAGTAAGGTAAAAGCAGCAGATCCTTTCCTAAAGCCCATCGTGTACGGGGCAGTAAGTACCTACTGCCCTGTTCACCGTGGGTCACTTGACCGTCATCAAGTTTACCTCACACCGGCATTTGAAGGCAAGTGGCAACGTGTGAAGTTATGAGGCTGCAAGACGTGTACAAGCGACAACGTGTGTGTACTGCGTAGGTATGGTGGTCTCATTATTTAACATCATCATTAACATCGTCATCGTCATCGGCTTTTTTGAACCATGAGAAGCTTTTCTGTCAATGTTGAGCCGTGCGGCGAATGGCGGACTGACCTGTGTCTACCAAGAGTTTTTACCCATGACAGACAGACTGGGCCAGCCGGCTAGAGAGAGCTCACTCCGCGGAAAGGGCAGAGGAGAGAACTGGATGCCGCTTTTGCAGTAGGACTACCTACTACTTACTGACTGGCTTGAAATTATATTTTTCAGGGAAGAGGGGGAAAAGGATTTCTTATCGCAATGATGATGAAAAATGTCGATTGGCGATTGGCGATTAGAGATTGGAGATTAGAGATTACGAATTACGAGCATATGCCGTCAGCGAGAAACTTAACCCTTCCTATCATCATCCTAGGTATCTACTAACTGACTACCTTAAACTAATCGAATTGCCTATGTACAAGCACTTATTAGGCTACTTGACAACAAATCCCCCACGAAACAAAGAGAGAGACGTGGCTGTCGCGCCTCAACTCTTTTGCTCAGACGTCAAGTTATTGTCCAATCTCCCCTCCTCCACCCGTGCCACCACCCACCCTCCTAAGGTCCGACTGCGGTTGATTCGGTTTTGTCGATTCGTACGCAGTACGGAGTTATTCGTAGATTTACCGGGTACCCATCGAAAGGCGACTCAAGTGTCACCAACACGACTCAACTCAACATCCACTTCCCCCTTCCCCTCCCCTTCACGCCCTTCACACCCTTCACCCCTTCATCCCTTCATTCTCACCGAATCCCGATAACGGTGCCCCTGCCCAGACGCTCTTCTCTCGGAATTTGGTGCTTTTTTCATGATTAGAATATCTGCAATAATATAAACCTCCCGCCGAGCCCAGTACACATACATATCTTATACATATCCTATACATATATCACCTCATCAATCACACCTTCGAGCTCGTCATTTCTCGTGTCCTGTTTATAGTCAAGCTACTATTATCAGCCCACCAGTCAGCGACGACCGAGCAAGACAGAGCGGGTGATTCAGGCTGAGGTGATCGCACGACCCCCTTGCGTTGATCACTCTGCCTTGCACATACCTCACTCTCAGATACAGCCTGTCAGTCAGTACCTCGAATTAGACGCTATACATATTGCATACTCATATCCGACGCCTCCACCCCCCTCCTCCTTTCCCTTCTTCCTTCCGCTACAAACCCATTCGACAATACCTCACGATACCTCACGATAACTTGCCTTCGCCTCGCTTCCTTCGCATTGTACAGCAGCAGCCATCATGGCTTTTCGCCAGCCAACGCATGCGCCTCAACGTACTTCCTATCCTCTTCTAGAACAACAGCTGTCCATCCCCGCACCCCCGCGTCCGTCGGAACTCGAAGAGTCTCAGGAATGGATCCTCTTCTCGCCCAGCGCAGCTTCCATAACAGACGTCACCAATACAACATCAACGGGCAAGACATGCACGGCGGGGAGATCAAGGATAAGCGACTTCGGTGGGAGTCAGGATTCGAGGGCGCGGAGCTATGAATATGATGAGGAGGCTGATGAGGAAGAAGAAGAGGAGAGCGCCAGCCAAGAGGAGCTCGACAGCTTAGACAGCCACTTGCACGAGTTTCGCGCTGAGCCCAGCGTGTATAATCGACGACAGAGCAGCAGTGGTGCTCCTGTGCTTCCGACTCATGATGGACTGGGCTCGTTCAGAATCGATCAGACGGTCATGGGGGAAGATGTGCAGGCACACCTATACTCATTTGAGAGATATAACCCGCGCCGCGTGAAGCGCCGGCGGGAGAGTCTGGAGCTTGGAGCATTGGAGATGGTAGCGGAGCAAGAGAAGGCACGACGGATCGAGGTCTGGAGAATGGAGCAGAGTCGTGTATTGCTTGATGAGATACAGAGAGAGACACGGAGGAGGAGACAGAGTATGGTTAGCGAGCGGGTGAGTTTGAAGGATGAGCATGCTGACATTGCGACAATGAGCGATGTGGAAGCTTCGAAACATGAACAGGCGGCTTTAGATGACAAGGTCCCTGAGGAGGAGACCGAGGGTTTCTGGAACAAGATAACTCGTCGCGTCATCCGTGATCTCATGGGCATAGACGATCATCTTTTATCTATCATCTTCGGCGAAAACCTCCCAGTAGATGATGACTTGTCTACCACTCCTCCTGCGAGCAAGCCAGTCGCCAATCCCGATACCTCCAGCTGGGAGCATAGGCTCTTGGAGCGGATAGCGAGAGAGTTAGGGGTCCTTGTTAGCCAGATTACCGACCATCCAGGCGCTTTCTCGACTTATATCCGTACACAACAAGAACCTATACCATATGCGGGCCTGCCAGTTATTCCTGAGACTACGCGACCAAATGATTCCTCAACTGCATCTCTCCGAACTCCTGAGTTTCAACCGACCCTCCCTATTCCCATGCAAGCCTCTTCTCACACGCTGCCACCAGAAGAAGTGGACAACACACCACGCGCATCACAGCTTCTTACAAAAGAAGAATGGGAGAAGGATCTAGACATCAAGATGGTGTTCCGGTATCTTCGCTCCCGCTTTACGTCACCATCCTCCTCCCCCTCTACATCTCCACCAAAATTCACCCCCACTTCCAACCTCGCTACGGCGAGTACCATGGACAGTGCTGCGCGTGCTGCTCGAGTGCGGGCACATCATCCCCTCATAAGCCGAGAGCGCAGAGGCAGTGGCTCTGAGAGAAGAACCTTCAAAGCCACGATTCCAAGCGACAGCCGGGTTGGTCTGGGAATGGGTGTCCGGAGATTAAGCGGCAACAGTAGCTGTGCGAGTGCGAGCGTCAAGAGCTTGAAGCGGAATAGCATTGGCAGTGGAAGTAGGCATTACTGGGACATTGGCGGGAGCATTGGCAGTAATGGAGGGAGTATGATTGCCAGTACTGGTGGCATGGGAAGTTGGGGTGAGGTTTGAGTGTAGGACTGAGGACTTAATGAATGATACATGGACCGACAATGAGATAGATGTACGATCTAGATACGAGCGAGCGATGCATTTACGAGCTGGATGATTGGGTTTTATAAGGCGTGGCATGGCATGTGTGCATGAAATTTCTACTTACTGATACCGCTGAGCATTTTTCTCTTCTCTTTTTATTTGCGGCGTTACTTGGTCGTCACACTGCGGTGCAGGTTGGCTTACTTTCGAATTGCATCTTCATGTATAGATGGGTAGGAGATGGAGAAAGCGACAGAAGGATCAATGAGTTGCGCTCGATAGATGATATACTGCAAGCAGACCATACAATGGGGCTTAGACATCTTAGCTATAAGAACCTATTATCTACGCCGAGCAGTGCGAATGTCTTCTATTTCTGGACCCTTCTGTCGCTTATTCTGTGATCGGTTTATAGATGACTGACTTGGTTGATCTGTGAATAACCTGGCTAGATAAACTCTATGCAGAACAACTTTACTACTTGCCTCCTACTTGAAACGCTTGAAACACTGGATCTAAGATCTCCCTATTGATCCCGGAATGTTATAAGTGGTGTTTGAAAGGCAATAGGACAAGTGATTATTGGTCCCCTCCAGAGCTGCGCTGCTCTTACGAAGTAGGTGGTCGCTGGAGCCGCTTTAGCGAAGCGACCAATAATACCTACCTGCCATTGCACTTCTTTTCCTGTACTCAGACACTCAAGACCGTTGATAATGCCAGCGCATTTTTCGTACGTCGCCTTCTATCTGCGATCGCCTTGATTATTAATTATTATGATGATGCGGTTGACTGATCTCCTAGCGTATAGCTTAGCTTAGATAGATATGGGAGCTCTGCTATCTATGTCTTCCTTCCTTCTCTTCCTCGAAAATCGAAACCTCGATTGAGGTGACTGGGGACTCTTGATGTCCCTGGTATTTTCAGCCTTCGAACGGTCTGAGCAGACTGAAGATACTGAAGTTGCTGTATCTGTTTATCTTGTGTTGAGACTCAAGTTGACATTCGGCATCGACGAAGTTTCCTCTCGCAGTCAAGTCGATGTGACATCTTCAAACACTAACTAACGTCTTCCCCAATATCTAGGCATGAGTCTGAAGGCATCTTGTACACCTATACTGGCATTCGAGACGCTGTCGCCTTTTAGGGTGGCAGAGTGGGGCTAATTAAAAATAAGGGATGCATGAATGCATGAATGCACGAATTGAATTGGATTGAATATCTGCTAAATTCGTAGCGAATAGAATTTTAGAGGGCTTGTTGTTCACGAATTGAATTGAACCCTGGCTAGGACGACGTGTGATAGACCGCCTCGGTTAGGCCAAAGGCCCTTGGATCGGATCGGTGAGCGAACCACCTTGGAACAATCAACCTGTCAGGTGATGATGATGATGATGACTGACCTTGGAAATATAAACCCAAGTCGATAGATATGTCGTCTGCTATGAAGATATCTCAAATAAACACTCTATTCTCAGCTTTGAAATACGAAAGTACGAAAATATTTACACATGATCAGCTGACTGACTGGTGGCCTCCAGCTTGGCTTAGGCTGGAGGCCTCCAACATCAGCAAGGCTGACCGACTTCATGCCCAAGTTCATGCCATCGAATTCTGTCATCTATATATCCTGACATCTCAAGTCGTGGTGGTGGTGGGCCTCCAGTCTCCCTTTCATGCTTATATCAAATTATCTCGGTCTAATCTTTAATTCATTGGGGGATCCTCAGCTTGCAGAATGCCTTCATATCCTCATTCTTTCACCATGGCTAACTGGCCACTCTTTATCTTTATTTTGACATGCTCTATACTCGGCGCCACAGCTTTCCCCTACAATAATAGTACAAATACTACCCAGACTTCTGTGACGTCAAGCTTCACGCAATCCACTTCTCTCAAGTTCAATCTCAATAATCCGCCTTTCGCAGATTTAGGACCGCTACATCCGTCAAACGAGAGTGTTGTAGGAACTACCATTGACTTTTTAGAACTTCAACCTCCACCTTTTGCAAGCAACGACACAAGTTCGCTTCATACGGAAGAAGTAAACACTAGCACGGAAACTCTACCACCAAGCCCTAGCGCTGGCTCAAGTTCAAGTTCAACAAGTCCCGAAACTCAAGAATTAGTGGATGATGATGTCGATACGTCCATTTATTCTATCGTAACGCCTGATATTTATGAAGGCTGGGAAAGATTTAATGCCCCTGGACTTAACTCAACTAGTAGTTTGAAGCGGCCGTGGGACTCTGGAAATTCGGGGAACTCGCTAGGTTCCGGCCGGCGTTCTCGTTGTCAAAGTCGTTGGAACCGAATTGAGCGGGAGTCTGTTGAAAATTTGAAGGTTTCACCAATTAGGGGATGTGGATGGGCAGGATTGGGGTTATTTGTTCCACCTTTGCTTGGACTTTTCAAACACCAGACACGCGAAAGAAAGAGACGGAAGAGAATCGACTCCCCATGGAGATCCAAGAACACAACTTCCCCCGGCCCACTTCCGAAAAGTTCCATTCAATGTTCCCCGGCACTTAAAGTTGAACCTCAGCGCTTAGATATACGGTATTCAGAATGCCCAAGTGCAAACACCAAGACACAAACACAAATCCTCGACTCAGAAGCGAGACCTTTATCTCAGGAAGAGCTCATTGCGAAAGTAAAGGCGATATACGCTAGTCTTGTGGTGGTGGAAAAGAAATGTATTGATGCGGACAGGAAAATCGCAACAAGCTCACAAAACGGAAATGACGGAAACAGGCAATTTCTTGACGATGAGCAGTGGCAAGCTCTGTTTTCACTGCATCGGACGCTACTGGATGAGCACTATGACTTCTTCGCTGCCTCACAGCATCCGTTGGCATCAACAGCATTGAAAAGACTAGCCTCAAAGTATGCAATGCCAGCAAGGATGTGGCGCCACGGGATTCATAGTTTCCTTGAGCTGCTAAGACATCATCTGCCACACTCACGGGAACATCTGCTTGCTTTTATCTATCTAGCGTACGGCTTGATGGCCCTATTGTCTGAGACTGTGCCTGCATTCGAAGATACTTGGATAGAATGTTTAGGTGACCTGGCCCGTTATCGAATGGCTATTGAAGACGACGATGTTGCAGATAGGATGATTTGGAATGGTATAGCCCGACGCTGGTACACCAAGGCCTCAGAAAAAGTGCCTGCTACTGGCAGGCTCAACCACCATCTAGCTATTTTAGCTCGGCCAAATCAACTTGAGCAGTTGTTTTATTACGTAAAATCGCTCTCTACCAACGATCCATTTCAACTGTCCAGAGAATCTATTCTTAGAGTTCTCGAACCAGCGCTCACCACCAAAATAGCCGAGAAGAGCTCTTCCATTGTTGATACATACATGAGACTGCAAGCGATACTATTTACGAAAGGAAGTGTTACGGCATTTCAAGATACTTTGGTAGCCTTCATAGATGTGCTTGACAACAATGTGGGCACGCGATCGCATGAGTTCCTACAAGATGGCCATTACATTGCTATTGCGAACTGTGTGGCACTACTTGATTACGGATCTGGAAAAGGAGTTCTATCTACGATTCTCTCTCCAGAGAATCTGGCTGGAGCGAAAGGCCTTATGAACAAAAACAACAGAAGGGAAAGAAATGCGTGCATGTTTGACGAAGCTCGAAATCTTTTTGTTGGCACCGCCATCTGTCTATTTGAAAGAATTGGTGATTCCAACATACTGTCTTTTGTCCATGTGACACTGGTTTTCCTTAAATACCTCGCAGCCTATCCAGCGGCTATGGAATTACTTCAGTCCACTTTCCCATGGGAGAACCTTGTACACACCCTTAACAGCGAACTCAGGCGGCATGATGTTATTGAAAGTGACAGAATGCCTGCCTTTCATGAATACGGGCCTTTACCGGAAGACTTTGCTATGCGAGGACTCTGTTGGACTAATGATTATTTTCCAGAGAACTGGTTTTCGAATCACGGCTTCTCAAATGAGAACGATGAAGTTAAGGAGGTCCCCAGAAACCGGGAATCCCGATCGGAGAGGATACTCTGGATAGCTCACCAACTAGCAGAGTATAAGAAATGGATATGCTTTGATAAAATGAACCATCAATTTCTTCTTCCTCGCCAGCGGTCGGCATGGGCAGCCTCACCAGAAGTTTCGGCAATGGCCGACAGAGAAAGCGCAGTTCGAACTTCGGAAGTTGACATGACCGATGTGTCAAGTACATGGCGTCTTGGTAGCCTCCAGACGGAGGGATTCGATTTTCCTACTGCTCCATGTAACGAGATCGACATTTTTGACCAATTCATAAATCCATTCGCTTCTCCTCCGACCACACCTTCGCCCACGTCCGATTTGTGGCGACTCACCGAAGACCATGAAGGATTGGATACTTGGTCTATTGATGGTGATAAAAGAGACTTGATGGAATTACATGCTCATCAAGGTCAAGCACATGACAATCACATCGCAAATTGTGATGGCTCATCAATACTTGGGCATGTTCAGCAAGCAAGCTGTATTGAGGCATTAGTTCCATTGTCCGAAGATTCGGCAACACAGGCACTAAACTCAGGGTTGATGCAATCTCAACTCGTGAGCAATTCAACAACGGAATTCGAAATTTTCGATACAATGGAAGACTTGGAGTACGGGGAACTTAGAGAGCTTCCCTTCTTTAACTACACACAGTTCTCAAACAGCATTAACAGTCCCACACCAGGCTTTCTGCCTTCTTCAACACAACCTCCTTTATCAACTCCTACGAGTAACGCACTTCCCACGGAAATCAATCCGTCAGGTTTTAGTCATATGTATTGTAGCATGGCAGAAGTTTCATCTTTTCACACGAGTGAGAAGTTTCCGCAAGTTGATTTCAAGCTCTTGGTCAAGCAACCCACATGTCCATCCTTTCCATCATCTTCGAAAGCCAACCAAACAAGCCTGGAGAACTGCACGGATCAAAGTGCTGCCCCGAGCACTTCAGAGGCACTGCAAGCTCCGTCACGTCTCAATAATATTCCGTTTCAAGACGACAGCCATAAAATACCCCAAACTGATTACCAAACCGCTCTCCGAACAGTTACGTCACCAAACTTAACATCACCCGATGATCCGGAAGATTCCACCTTCACTTGTCCCTACTGCTACAAACACTTCCCCCGAAAATGCGATCTCAAGTATATCCCACCACCCACTTCAACACTGCTATCAATACTAAAGGATACTAGTAAACACATTCCATCCCACACACGTCCTTACCAATGCTCAGCAGCATCCTGTACCCAAGCATTCGCCACACAAAAAGATCTCGATCGACACATAAGTGATAGACATGGCAACAACCAACAAAGCTTTATATGTAGGCATCCAGATTGTATTGGTAAAGGTAGGGCGTTCAAGAGGAAGGATAATCGGAATAAGCATTGGCGGAGGGCGCATGGGAGGAATCCTGGGATAGGCGAGGAATGAAGTTCATACAGCTCGCTTATATTAAGCGAGGGGGAATCAATCACTGTTAGGAATGATGCCATTGGTATAGACTTGTAAATTGATGTGAAAAACACATCTTATTCTTCTAGTATATTATTCTAGTTAGCGGTAACTGAATTTAGACTTGTTACTTTGCGGAACAGTAGGTATAACTAAGATTGTAGTAT
>JAJONI010000615.1:9997-20825 GCA_022190145.1 Pezicula rhizophila
GAGGTGAATACAAAGCTCTTGGCTCGAATAACAGTTTAGGAAAAGGTTGTTGAATTTTACGTATGCGCATCATTGGTCAAAGGCGAGACCACAAGTAACTACCCAGCCCTAATATTGTAGTAGATCAAGTCACAGCACAGTACCTACCCCGTCTTCAAGATGGCAAAATGTGAAGCAAAAAGTAATAATCTAATCACAATCACTCAATAATGCCAAGAAACCCAACCTCCATCATATCACATCACCATAGCAAAGACTAAAGCCAGCCCCTCACTCACTCACTCAACTCCAACCAAACCAAATATGTTATAGGACTAGGTATTTTCAATTTAGAGCCATGAGAAACTAGTTCGGAAAAAATGGAATCCTGTTTCGAAAGAGATGGTGGCGTGGGAATGAGATACAAGTGGCAAGAGAAGTTGGGGGACCTTTTACTTTTTTCTTGATGTGTCATCTCTCAAGGAGAAGAACCCTCTAGGGAAGAGGATGATGGATGAATATTGAGCGAAGATGAAGGTGGACAATCAGGACAAGTTGAAGCAAGGCAAGGAGCGATGAGAGTGCTAGGCTCTTCATAAACACAATTTCAATCAATCACAAGGACCAAGCAACATTTTTATGGATCAGACTTCTTTCATTTCGATATCTCAGAGTAACTAAGTCTACCCGTTGATATGCCCATTCATATCCTTCCTTCAATCTTTACGTTACGCTCATTATTCTTTTCTCGCGCTCATAGCAGCAGTAAGACTGTGCTAGATGTGCATCTGTTCAGCCGTTGAATGGACAGGAGCACTTCCGTAATGCCATCAAGCGTAAAAAAAATCTGTTGCAGCGCATCGCTCTCTCCTTCTCACCTCGTCGTAGCCAGACAGCAGTTACAGAACGGGAGATGGAGATATGCTAGTTGTGTAGGCGCCACTTGCTCGCAATGAAGGAAAAAGAAAAACAAAGCCCCAGTCAAGTCCAGTCCCAGAGTTTTCCCTCCCGCACCACACCACACGGTGCTAGAAGAAAACTTGAGAGATCCACTTTTGTCTATCGCAATCGCCATGAAAAGCCAGAAATTCCCAGCCAAATAAAAAACAAGAACACGCAATGATCTCCTCTATGTCAGTGGTCGAGAAAAAGCAAGAAAGATTCCATGACCGGGATCATAATGCAATGTAAAACCCAGGTGTATTTTCTTCCACCCCATGCCCAGGTAAAAGCATCATAACCGGTACGCCGCAGGTGGCAATCTCGTGTAGCTGCCTATTCTCCTCAAGATCATCTATTTGGGTATTGTTGATCGAGGCGACAGGCGGAAACAAAAGACAACGCTATCTATCGTATGCTGTTTCGATGGTCGAGACAACAAACCCTTCTATGTGCACAATGTGAAGAAGGCCTTGTCGTCAAATGGGGCCACCACCAGAAAGGCAAAATGTCGCAAGTAGTGCCGAATGCAAAAATGAAATAATTATCGAAAGAAACGGAAATGCGGTAAAGGCAAAAAGCAAACTGTCGTATCTTCGTAGGCCGCGGCGATGAAGATACCCGCTTAACGCCCGTGTGCCAAATCTACTATCGTATCGAGGTCGAAGGAGAATCGAAAAGGAACAAGGCGTCACTGAGTAGAAATTTACCACCAGGATTGTCCGCCGCCGCTTGGGTTGCCATAGTTGCCACCACCGCCATAACCACCGGCACCACCACCGTAAGATGGAGCACCGCCGTAGGCAGGAGCTGGAGGTGCACCGCCATAGCCCCCACCACCATATCCATTACCAGCTGGAGGTCCTCCAAAACCACCACCATATCCTGGGCCGCCACCACCACCGCCGCCGCCAAACTTCCGGAAATCGCGGTTGGCTCCACCACCACGGCCACGTCCACCAGAGCGGCCACCACCACGTCCACCACCAAAGCCAGAGCCTTCACGAGCAATGTTCTCGAGGAAAGCAGGGACTTCTTGATTGGCCTCCTTTAGGAGCTCAATGAGATCGCGAACAACACCACGGTTGCCACGGTTGAAGAACGCAGTGGAGATACCAGTATTACCAGCACGACCAGTACGACCAATTCGGTGAACGTAGTCATCAATATCAGTTGGGAGATCATAGTTGACAACGTGCGTAACATTGGGGATGTCCAATCCGCCTGAGTAACAGAGTTAGTATATCAATTGAAGCTGTTTGAGAGGGTGTGTAAGGAAGGAAAGGAGTACATACGAGCAGCAACGGCAGTGGCGACAAGAATTGGGCAACGGCCATTGCGGAACATCTCGAGGGCACGCTCACGCTCGCGCTGAGTACGATCGCCGTGGATAGAAGTTGCAGGGAAGTTTTGGTTGATCAAGAAATCAGACAGCGAATCGGCCATGCGCTTGGTTTCTACGAAGATGAGAGTAAGACCAGCACCGTGAGTGTGGAGAATGTCGAGAAGAACAGAGCGCTTGTCCATATCCTCAACGTACTCAACCTTCTGAGTAATGTTCTCAGAGGTGGAACCAACACGACCAACAGACAAGAAGACATAGTCCTTCAAGAAATCTCTGGCAAGCATCTGGATATCGCGGGGGAAGGTGGCCGAGAACATGAGAGTTTGACGGTTCTGAACACCTGGCATGTCCTCGCCATCAACGATACGGCGGATTTGTGGCTCGAAACCCATATCCAACATACGATCAGCCTCATCAAGAACCAAGTACTTGATGTTGCAAAGGGAAATACGGCCACGCTCGAGCAAGTCAACGAGACGACCAGGAGTAGCGACAAGAAGATCACAGCCGCGCTCGATCTGGCGAAGTTGAGAACCAATATCGGCACCACCATAAACGACACATGGGCGGACCCAAGAGCGGTAGGCAAACTTGCGGGATTCATCGAAGATTTGAGAGACAAGCTCACGGGTGGGGGCGAGTATTAGCGATGTTGGGTATGCCTTTCGTTGGCGGCCAAAGTTACCACCAGCTCCAGCGGGTTGAGGAGAAGGACCGTGGATGAAAGCTTGAGACAAGATGGGGAACAAGAAACCACCAGTCTTTCCGGAACCAGTCTGGGCACAAGCCATCAAGTCACGACCACCCATGACAATAGGGATCGAGTACTTCTGGACTGGTGTCGGAACCTTGTAGCGAGCGAGCTCGATGTTGCGGATAAGATGATCATCAAGAGGAGGATTTGTGAAGCGGAGAACTGGTTCGGGGACGTCTTGACCGGAAGCCTCGACTGGGATGTCATCGTATTTCTCGAAGTTGATACCGGTTTGTTGCTTGGTTGGATCATCAGCAATACCGAAGAGCTCACGCTCCATACGGGGGTTGGCTGGACCTGCGATATGCTTGCCGTCCTTCCAGGAACCATCTCCGCCGCCGCGAGGAACATTGCCGCCACCGCTGGCTGGGTTGCCATAAGCGTTGGGGTTAAATCGAGAGCCGTCAGAGCCCATGGAATCCCAACCGCCTCGATTGCGACCACCGCCTGGTGGGCCGTTACGTGGGGTGAAGTCAGGAGCGCTAGCCCATTCACCTGGCTTAGGGTTGTTACCTGCGTATCCAGGACCGCTGGATTGATAAGTCAGTTTGCTGGTCAGAAAGGTGAGGGACAAGAGCGGAACCAAAGATGAGAATGGTACTTACGGTGCAGGACCAGCCCAGGCGCTGTTGCTGAGACCAGGTGCGGAAGGACCGTTATTCATGGGAGGTGCGCCACCAGCAACACCGCGCATGTGTGGTGGTATGTAAGAGCGTGCCTCCTGTGGAGGACCGCCGTTGACCTTCATATTGGCCATACCTTGCGTGATGTTATCAGCCATGATGGGCATATGGTCGAAGTTCAGGTGGTAAGGCTGAGATTCGAAATTTGTGTGCTGACGAGGTCTTCGTGAATATCGTTAGAATCGAGTCGTGCAAAGGAACTGTAGGATCCAAAGAGAGTCGTAAAGAAGAGAGGAACAGATCGAAGTGCTCGAAACGCGATCGAAACGATGGGAAAAGCGTGGCTTCTTGCTCTTCAACAAGAGAAAGAAGAAACGCGCAAATGTAGAGAAATGTACTTGTTGCACAAATGCCTTCGAAAGAAGAGACTTTCAAAGGAATGACAAGAGAGGAGTTTGAGTTGTAGTGATTACGAGAAGGAGGTGGTGTGGTTGTGAAAAGGAAAGAAGAAAAGGAATTTGGAAGGCAAAAATATTTTGGTTACAGGTCTGAGAATCGCCTTCACTAGCGCCGTTGATCTAACCATTCTCGGCGCACCTTGGTTCAGCCTAGTGCTTCTTAGGTAAGAAGATTCACCGCTCACAAGGGGAGTCGTGAGTCGATGGTCGAGACGTTTACTTTCCATGATGTCGTCGTCGGGGTGATGGTGTTCGAATTTGCGGAACATGGTTTGCGCAGGTGAAGATGTTGCTACAAAAGTATTAGGAGGAGGATCGTTCAAGTTGGTAAAAAGTCAGGCTCGCACGGACCATCCATCCTTCGCACCCTTAGGGTAGGTAGGTAGATTCTACAAAGGAATAGAGCACGTGCTAAGTCACATTACAACCCGCCGCTACGAAGGCAACTCCGAACCAGGAAAGTTTGGGGTTCGGGATGACCGCTGCTTTATGGCTACCTAGCGCGTCTGGATGGTCTTCCCTTAGCTGGGCAACATAGAGAGGCGTGAATTTGGGAGTCAAGTAATAAAGACATGTTCTGATGTTTGACAAGGCACGAAGGATATTCTATTCTAAGAACTAAGTATGCCATGGGAACTACATCAATCTTAGCTTCTTCCCCTTAAGTAGATCAACAGAACAGGTCATCATTGGTCATCATCTTTCAGCTAAATTAGGTATGATGCGCCAAACCGTCCATGAGTCACAAAGGTCACGGTGCCATATTAAAAGTTGTTAAGCAAACCATTTTCGCCATTGATGCCAGCTATGATACACCCATATCCGCCCGAATGACCCCTAAAAGCACAATGACCAAGTCCTCTAAGGGCATGGAATCCTCGCCTCATCATCATAATCAACCTCCTTGATCCCATCTTTCGTAATAACCTTGACCATCATCCCCTTGAAGTCAATCGGCAACCTCCGCTTCAACTCATCCGTGCAAAGATGTAATAGCTTAAGCCCCTGCTCGTAATCAATATCTGGGTGGTGGTGCTTATCGAGGATGGAAAGACAGTAGTATTGTGCGTAGCCGTGGGCAGCATATGGTAGTGGGGCGAGCGATGCTAGGTAGTCCAGCCAGTACAAGCTAGGCTTGTCTGTGATGGGGTCAACACCACCCAGAAGAAGGTTGACGTTGTATGGCTTTCTGGAACGCAGACTGGATGCCAGTTCTCCGCGAACAAAGTTGGCGACAGCAGAGGGTGAGAGATCGATGCCGTTACGCATCGAGTAGAGTTGGGCGTTTGCTTGGATGTATTCTGCGAATTGGACTGCAGGGAATTAGCTTTTGTCTGCATTGCGGATGGGGTTGAAGATCATACTGGTATCTCCTGCCTCCCCAGAAAATGCCATCAAAGTGTGCTTGTTCAGAGATCTCGTCTTGTCGTCGGATGCCTTAAGAATGGTCGCACCTCTCATGGAAGCTTTGGAAGCTGCGATGAGCGTGAAGTCCTTTCCGGTTATTCCAAGTAGTACCTCCCTTGAATCTCTCCATTAGTATGACTAGCTCTGCATACGTTAATAAGGAACAAACTTACATTTTGACGGTGATTGAAGTGTTTGTGTTGAGAGGGAATTTGGAAGTTGAGGAGCGCTTTTGGAGCTCCAACGCGTATGTAGAGCTTCTGCCTCGTCGAGGTCGCTTGTTGCTTAGCGTGCGTACCCCTGCTGTGATCTCAGACCTGGTGGTTTTTTGGCTTGTATTTAACCAGAGCAGGAGGCTTTGCTACAACTCGCAAAATAAGAATAAATACCGAAATAGCAGCGAATTCTACTTCTATATTCTCAAAATTAAAACTAACAAGCACCATCTGATGCTGTAGTGCCGAAAGTGATAATTGGATCAGTCCGGATCGGAATATCTTAGTGTACCGCCGGTCTTGGCAGCAGAATAATTTATTTTCAAGGCTTCTTCCTCAAAATATCAAAACGTCGGCATTTTGGTAACCAACCAACCCTCACGCCCAAAATGTCCTCCTTCTTCACCATTCCCGGAGCGCAAAAGAAGCGAAAACGGGTAGAAACCAGCGAAAATCCCAAAAAACGATTTGCGACCTCTTCAAAACCTAGCTCTCGAGAACCCAAAACCGCAAAAGCCCCTCCAAGAAAACCGCAACGAGATGAATCGATTTCAGGTAGCGACTCTGAGAGCGAAGATGCACCTAGGGAAGATGAAGAATTTGAGGCAGATACTTCAGGTTCAGAAAGTGAGGAGGAAACTGCTGCAGAAAGACGTTTACGACTTGCTGAACGGTACCTGGATAATATTCGCTCACAAGTCGAGGTCAACCCTGAAGGATTTGATGCAGAGGAGATAGACCGCGACCTGATTGCAGAGAGATTAAAGGAGGATGTAGCCGAATCAAAGGGCCGCATATATCGCAAATTGGCAGAAGAATTGGAGTTTACAAAAGCAAGGCAGAGTAGCTTTCGGAATGATTCAGAGACAGTCACAGCTGTAGCTACTTGCTCGCCTTCTCTTAGCGCTTCTACCAGCACGACTTCTACCTCTGCGCCTTCTACTAGCCCAGCTTATGCATATACCGCCTCAAAGAACATGGTACTTACAAAGTGGAAGCTTCAAGATTTACCAGACCAACAATTTAAGTCAAAGAAGAAGAAGAATTGGAAGCCCCCGCCTCCAAAACGAGTTCCCGAACAAATAGCCAGTGTGCGGGGGGATAGAAGGAAATCAAAAGACAACAGCTACCAAGGACATGTCGATGCGATTCTTTGTATAGCAGCTTCTGAAGATGGGCGATTTGTCGTCACAGGCGGCCGAGATAGACGTCTAATCGTGTGGGACTCAGATCTAAAGCCATTGAGAGTATTTACTCAGCATAGAGACGCTGTATGTGCGGTCGCCTTTCGTCGTGGGACCAACCAGCTCTACTCAGCATCTAAGGACCGAACGATCAAGATATGGTCGTTGAATAAATTAGCCTATGTCGAGACGCTTTTCGGTCACCAAGATGAAGTTGTCGGGCTCGCGGCTCTAGCTCAGGAGCGCTGTGTCAGCGTTGGGGCAAGAGATCGTACAGCGCGCTTATGGAAAGTAGTAGAAGAAACACAGCTTGTATTCCGAGGTGGTGGCGGCTCCAAAAAATCAAAGGGTGCATTCATGGAAGGGAGCATGGATTGCGTAGCGAGTAAGCAGCCTATTCCTTTGTTCTTATACCCCCGAAAAACAGTCTTGCGGCCTGCAAAAGTGTGTCTCTTGGCTCTTAGCCATGCTCGTGATCTTCAAGGAAAATGTAGTGCTAATTTTTTTCAAGTGATCGACGAGGAAACATTTGTCACCGGCTCGGACAGTGGGAGCCTCTCGCTGTGGAGCATACACAAGAAGAAGCCAATTTTCATCCTACCACTAGCGCATGGCATAGACGTACCACTTGAACCCCACGAAGCATCCGCTGAAATGAATCCCGACCTCTCAATCGTCCCACCCCCACAGCCCCGCTGGATCACAGCACTTACCACAATTCCCTACTCAGACATTATCCTCAGTGGAAGCTGGGACGGCAACGTCAGAGCCTGGAAGCTAAGCGACGATAAGAAGAAGATAGAAGAGATAGGAGCCGTGGCATCAAGTCCCCAGCTCAAAGGAGGAGAGAAATCAACTGAAGCTGAGCTTCAAATTCGAAGTATGACAGCAAAAGGAATAATCAACCAGATTTCAGTGTTTGAGCGGGGAGACAGAGGAAAAGATGGTGTCTGTATCGTCATCGCAACAGGCAAGGAGCATAAATTCGGCAGTTGGCAAAGGAAGAGGATAGAAGGCGCAAGAAATGGCTGTGTTGTCTTCGAAGTCTCACGAGTACAGAAAAGGACAAATGGTGTAGTTGATACCGAGTTGAATGGACATGATGAAGAATAGGAAGACTAGGCGAATCTTGACCTCTTTCTATTTAAATGTGGAGGGTTATGGAAAGTGGAAAGAAAATATAGTGTTGTGTTGTGTGGTTTTGCATTGCTTCGGAGTTGGGAGAAAGAGCATTTTACTGTTTGTCTTGTATTATGTGCATGTATGTACGTGCATTTGGAAGCGATACAAAAGAGGGGGAAAACAAAATGTCACATTAGAGACATTCCACTCAATATCAATGAGCTTTTTGATTCTCTACTACACTATTGGTTTCTACATGCTTATACGCAGTACCCCTTTGAAAACAAGAGCAAAACGTCAAAAGTTGGAAGTCAAATTCAAGAAAGGTCGGTAATCCGCAGCGTGTTATTTATTGGTACGACTTGAACTCCTAGATGCGACTTCGTGTGTCGAAAATGCGACAATTCAACTAAACCTAATCGGGAATAGGTAACGTGCGCAAATTCGCCTCCTTTCCAGTCTCACATCTGAGCATGCGAGATCGCTGTTCTTCTTTGCCTTCTTTACCTTCAAGCCTTCCTCAAATCTTCCGCACAGTACTTCAATATTCATACACCTATCCCAGAAATATCACCTCACCAAGGCTTCGCCTTCCCATTAACCTTCCCCCCCGTCTTCCTTCTCTCCCAAACCTGCAAATAACTTTCCCCAGTGTCAAGCCACTCCCTCTGGGTAGACTTAACCTCTAAATCCTGAATCTGCATCCACTTCTCAGCAGCACGGTCCCTAATCTGAACTTTCCACAGTTTCTTCTCTCCTTCTCCTTCTCCTTGTCTTCCGATAACAGCTTCATGCACTATATTTGCTACGAGATCATACCAGATTGGTTCTCCGCTTGGATGGTCCTGATCTGGTTGTACGTAAGGTGCCATATCTAGATTCCTTGCATCGAAGCGTACAATTGTGGGATTTCGTTCTGTGACGAATTTATTGGAGGAGAATCGTTTTATATGGAAGAGAAGGTAGGGTGGCAGTGGGTGTAGTAATCTGTATCGTTTTCGTTGGTTGAGATGTTCTTGGGCGCGAATACCGTTGTATTTGGAGAGGATGGATGAAAGTGGGACTTGAGGGATTATGTTTTCGTTGTTTTCGTCTTGGAATAAGGGTGCTGTTGGGAGTTCCAGTGTTAACATTAGAAATCGGCTCTCAGTTACATCAACTGAGGCTGCCTCTTCGAAGCGTAATCGATCTCCTGCGTCTGCTTTGGCTGTTATGGCTTGTGATTCCACTTTTAGTTTTCCTTGGAATACTTTTTGGATCATGCTTGAGCCAGGCTTAGATTTCGAACCTCCTAGCGCAAGATGGATATTGTTAAGGAACCATGAGAGAAACTCAGCTGGATCTGATTGACTTGTAAGGTTGAATTTCTTGTTTGATCGCAGCGAGATGTCTTGGAGGAGTTCGTGGGGTGAGACGTGTGACTTGAATGCCCTCGGATTCCAGATTTTACGGAAGAGAATGGACACCCTCTTTACCAATTCCTCCTTCTTGGAGAAATCTTCCAGCATAAAGTAATTGCGTAATGGAGGTACATGCGATAAAGCCTGTACAACCACATTGAAGTAGTCATTCGCCTTGATATTATTCATCCCTACGAACCCCGGCGTATATTCCTTTCCGTCCAAAGTCCATGCCGTCTTCGATTGGCGATCCAAGGTCATAACTTGTTCTTTGGTGTACTGCGGGTCCGACACGAACTTGATGTCATCTAAGCTCTTGTTCTTGACTTCGTAGCCTTCGGGGAGCACATACACCTTCTGCGTCTGCATATTGATATAAACATGATGCCCGACCTCCAGCGCATGAAAATACGCATGTGTTTTCTCTCCTCTACCTTGAAAATATTTCCCGCAGACTAAGCACGCGTATACGTTGATGTTGGATAGTGATACCGAGCACAGCTTCTCAAAATCAAAGTCCAGCGCTTGTCGATGAACCGTATCGAGATAGAGGTCATCGTAGCCTTGTATAGGTGCTTCCTGACGAGTAGGTTTAAATTCTACCTCTTCCTCCTCAAGATCCTCGACGTATGGCTCGTCAACTTCTTCTGGTGCTGGGATGGGTTCTTTAGATCGCGCGGGCAGGTCGGTGCCATTGTGGAAGTCTTCAACGTACGCCTTCTTCGCTGCGGGGGAATCGACACCAGCAATCTGCTCGAGGGATTCTACTGCTTTTCTCTTCGACATGGCGGGTTGGCGCGATCTGGATCACTGTCTGGGGTAGGGTGTGCAAGAAGCAGAAATTCTGTAATGTCGCGTTTTCCCCAAGGGAAGGCCAGCCTCGCGCTAGGATCAAAGAGGCAATACTGGACTGTACCCTAATATCCTCAAATCTAGCATTTCATACTGTTATCAACAGCCCACCACATCTTCAAACGCTTTCTTCGTATATAGATTTATTTGAGCATTTACGATCTCGGCATCTTCATTTACTGCCTTTTCTGCTAGCTATTAACCCATATCTTGTGTCTTCTCTGCTGCGAATTTGCCAGGGTCTGCACACCATTTGTAGGTCCAACTACGGTGCTAATCCTCCCTTTTAATGTAATTTTATGGTAGGCTATTGTGTTTACAAGTTATGGTTCTTTTTTTGCACCTATGTTGTTGTTGCTGGCATAGAACTAGCTTTGTTCTTTCCCTACTCCAGAGCTCTCAACAATGAGTATCAGACAAGTAGCCATAATCTCGCTTTACCGCATGGATTGGTTTATAAGAGATCATTTTCAGTAAACAAAGTGGCATATTTAATTCCATCTTTTATATCCGCATAAGATATTCAAAATGGTGTCTTATAAACCAATTC
>JAJONI010000616.1:331-20796 GCA_022190145.1 Pezicula rhizophila
TTCCTTCCTTTCTACTATCTTAAAAGCTACCCTACATGTTGTAATCTAAGCAATATACAACTGTTCTAAAATAGCTGGGTTAAGCTCACTTCCCTGCCCTCTTCTATTATCATCTTCATCTCTAATATTAAGTCTTCGACGCTTATAGTTTGCTATATCCGATTAAGCGCGAAATTAGGCCATATCGATAGTGACGGTAATGTCACGTGTGGACATAGGTCATAGGTGTTTCACAACTACCCAATTAGGGTTGGTACAGACGCGGGGTATATCTTCAAGGTCTCTGTATAAAATAACTAAGAAATATAACTAAATTGAAATCAACAACCAAAAACCCCTACGTTACGTAAACCCCTATATTAACTTATAGGCCTGTGATACCAACAGATAGTTTGTTGATACCCCTTAATACGCTTCTCGTTTTGTGTCTGAATTTGATGGCTATGATGCTTGACAAGGTGAGCTTTTGCATTACCAGTTCCACCAGCATCCACATAGGTCTTAGAGCAGTATTTACACTTCCAAATGCTCTGCCCTTTTGAGTTCTTTGTAATTTTGTGCCGTGAGTAAAAGGAGTGATCCCACACTTCAGATGTGCGTTTATAGGTGAGCTTTTCTCCTTCATTAACCTCGCTATTACTATCGCCATCAGCAATAGTTAATGGAGCAAGTGATGACATGGCAAAGGGGTGGAGAGTAGGGTCGATATCACTCCAATCCTGCTCAGGAACAGAGGATAAAACAGAGCTAGCTGGTAGAGCTATAGTGTGTCTTAATTTAATAAAAAAGTAATGAGTTGTAGGTGCTGTACTATATTGTTGTTTCTTAATCTTTGATAATACGTGTCTTTTTCTAAGGTACCGCACAAGCCTCGGTATATTACATAATCATCTAGTCCAACTGCCAGTCCAACTGAGTGAGTTATATTACCTAACTAGTCTAGTTGAAGCTCATCCAGTTAAGTGATCTAGTCCAAAAATGGCCAACTGGACTGGATCAACTGGCAACTCACTCAGTTGGACTGGATGAGTGGTCAACTAGTAGCTTCACTGATTATTTTTGTACCCCTTGGTCTTCGTCATATGAAATATTTCTCTTAGATAATTTTCAGTCACTTCTACCTTCGCCGTTCTGCAACACATTATTAGCAACTTTTGTCACAAAAATATTGTTTAAATACACACAACTTGAAAACTTACTTAGGAGAAACTATAAGAGTGGCCATCGATGCGGCTGAGCGCTGTTCCGGTCTAAGCTATAGGGCAAGACGATAGCGGTCGCTCTTCAAAGACAAGGCCGAAGGAGGTAGCGGATGAAGGGTTCAATAATATTGTGAGGGGAGGAGGATTTTGGAGAGGCGCTGCTGAATTATATGACTTACTTTACATAAACAACAGGGCTGGGTGCATCCCGTACTATAGTCTAGGGAAGTAAGCCGTGTTGGAAGAAGAAATTGGCTAGCATTTCGTAGGTCATTACAGTAGATCGTGTCATACAAAGAATATGTAAAGTAATACGTTGAGAAAATCTAACCATGTTGCGACGTATCGTGATGACCTGTTCAGGTCATCATTAGAATGGAGGAGAGGTTAAGATTATGTTGTTACATGTCATCCGTTTCTCATAAGTCCTACATTAAAGGCCATTTTGCGATCGATTAGGTTTTGATGGAGAACTATAATTAGTTTGTTGAAATTGAACATCTCCTCACTGCACACAATCATTTCGATATGATCGGCGGTAGATCCACCACTAATACTTGGATGGAGATTTATATTCAAGATCCTAGGCGGAATAACTATTCTTCATGGAGAGATCTCCTCAAATTACCTGCACCAACTAACGATGTCCAAGCTGTTCAGAGGTTCTGGACAGAGGCCTTAATAATTCTTGATAATGCGGAAGTAGGAACTGTGCAGCATCTTGCTCAGGACCTTACAAGGCGTAACTTGTTTGGTTATCAATATATCGAAGCAGTTTTAGACATCAGGCATACAGAACACAGCGTTCTCGAATATTCACAGTCGTTTCTACTACTGATATCACACAAAGCGTTATTGGATTGCATGTCAATCCAATCCAATGTGAACGACCTCTACCGAATCGTAGATGGACAAAGAAGAGATCGTACTGTGGCCTTTCTTATACAGATCTGTAGCGATCTGCTTGCCGAATGCAAGACAAAAAGCTGTTCTGTGGAGGCATTATTGGCGGCAACCACCACTACTCTCTGTGAAGCTGTGAACCACGACCAACAAGTAATATTCAATAAGAAGATACCTGGCTTACTTGCTTTGATAGAACGAATTATTTTCCAGGCAAAAATTCCCGAGAAATCCAAGTCTTATAACCTTGTAATGAATAGTTTGCGAAGACTTCAAAGAACGCTTTGTCGTTTGAAATCCAGTGCAGACACGGTGTCTAGGGGTACCCTCAAACAGCATGATAGGCTAGACATTACGAAAGTCAATATCCTTCCTACGTATTCTGACATTGGAGGAATAGCGGTAAAAGTTATTCCATCAATTAGTTTCACCCTTGCGGGAGTTGAAAGACTTCTTGATTTCCACTTTCGATTACTACGTCACGATTCTCTAGGAACAGTAGAGAGTCAGCTTAGCAGGCTACTGAGAGCATTACGGAACGATCCACACGTCGATTTGAAGAGTCTAGAACATCTGGGACTAGAAAACCAAGGCTGCTTTGTCTATGATAATGTTTATGTGCGAAAGGTTTTATTCAATCAACATTGTGGACTTGGGGCTCAATTAAGTTTTAGACAACCTCAGCGGCTTGGCATTCAATACCAATCTGAGGAGGAATTCTGGGGTAGAAAGAGAAGACTTATGCAACCGGGATCCTTGATATGTCTGGTAACAACTCATGCGAAGATGAGGTCTATTGTGTTCTTCACCGCATCTGCTATTACAGGATCCCCTGGAATTAGCTCGGATCATCAGTATGTTACTGTGACGGCGAGAGTCGCAGAAGAGGAGAGTCAGAAGAGAATTGATCATCTATTACAGCTTACTTGGCAGCAAAAGGGCGTTCGAAGCATACTTGTGGAGTTCCCGGGAGTTCTGCTTCCTACTTTCATCCCTATACTTAAGAATCTTCAACAAATGCAGCGTGAAAGCTGGTTGCCATTCGAGCAGTGGATTGTACCTCGGAGTCACTCAAAGACCCCTATTAAGCTACTACCACCTTTATATGCACGTGCTACTGGGTTCTTCTTTAGTCTGCGGAGTCTTTTGATCAACAAAGCTGCAGATTTCAAGCTCCGCTTGAATTGTCACAGAAATGACATTCGGTCGCTAGAATCGCGGACAACCCTCGATCAAGGCCAGTGCGAGGCTATCATTACAGCACTTACACATGAATTCGCTCTTGTTAGAGGTCCACCAGGGACTGGTAAGTCGTATATTGGTCTCCAACTAGTTAAGGCTTTGTTGGAGAACAAAGCGAAGGCTCAACTCGGGCCCATAATTATTTTGTACGCCATATGACGTTAAATACTGAAAATGACTATCACTAACAGCAAATACAGGTGTCATACCAATCATGCTCTTGACCAGTTCCTGGAGAGACTTGTAAATGAGGGAATTGATAATGTAGTTCGGGTAGGCGACCAAAGCAAATCTACTATACTTACAAACAAAAATCTCCGCATTCGATCTCAATCTGAAGCGAAAACAATGACTGAGAGAAGCATTCTCCGTGAAACTATTTCAAGGTTAGAGGATTATGAGAAAATAATCGCACATAAAATCAGGCTACTGCGAGATATTGGAAATCTTGAATGGCATGCTACTGGGATCTATTTGCGAAACACTTATCCGCAGGTATACAGCCAATTTGTAACGGACAGTAATGGTAATGATGCCACAGGTGGCGCGGGTGATGCCTTTGCTCAGTGGCGACTAGGAACTTCATGGAGAACTGTTGACGAGCCGGAAGAAGCAATGGAAATTATTTTGAAGAGAGCAAACAAAGACATACACCAACTGTCCAATCCTAGCCGTCATCGCCTACTTAAACTTTGGATAAACCAGATTTTTTCACATACAGGTAACGAGCTTTTTGAACTGTTAAAATCAAATGACGAACAAAAACAACATCGAAGTAACGTATACGGAGAGATTGACAGACGGTGCTTGAAAAATGCCGATGTTATTGGAATTACCACAACGGGATTTGCTCTTAGGATATCCACCCTACGGCACATAGATGCAAAGGTGACAATCTGTGAAGAAGCAGGGCAGATTTTGGAAGGTCATCTGCTGTCAGCTCTCTTGCCTAGCTTAGAGCATCTTATTCAAATCGGCGATCATTCCCAGCTACGTCCACCTATCAACGACTATAAACTCTCTACCGAAGGTCCATATGGCAGTCATTACAAACTAGATAGGAGTATGTTCGAGATACTATCCACTTCCAATCATAGGAAACCACCGCTATCTTCTCTAAATGTACAACGGCGCATGAGACCAGATATATCAAGACTCCTCAAGGGGACAATCTACCCAGAATTGATAGATCATGAGTCTGTCCAAAATATTCCAGACGTAGTTGGTATAAGAAAAAACGTGTATTGGCTTCACCACTCGAATCAGGAGAACGGTTTCGGGGGAGTTCGTGTACAGAAATCTTATAGCAATGATTGGGAGGTCGAGATAATTCATAGGCTTGTTCGACACATCGTTCGCCAGGGTGTTTACAGTTACGACGACATTGCAATTCTAACACCATATTCTGAGCAGGAACATAAGTTGAAGGTAAAATTAGGGCAAGCTTGTAACGACTTCTTAGGTGAAGATAATCACCCTCTTGTTCCCGAAGCGGCAGATGGCGGACTTAGTCAAAAGATTTATCAACGATTCCGAATCTCGACTATGTAAGTTGCATCTAGCATCTGATCACATATCTACTAATTCTAGATCTAGTGACGGCTTTCAAGGTGAAGAAGCTAAGATTAGTATTATTTCTCTAGTAAGGAGTAATAATACCGGGAAAGTAGGGTTTTTAAGCTCAATGAACCGTATCAACGTACTTTTAAGGTCAGAAATAATGCCTACTTTATGCAATTAAATGTGGCTAATATCTACAGCCGAGCGCAGCATGGCCTTTTCATTATCGGCAACACAAATATTGCTGAGCGTGTTCCAATGTGGTCTAAAGTCATTAGTATGCTCCGTGCCTCAAACTCGGTCGGTACTACATTAAGTCTTCGCTGTCCTCGCCATCCAAATATAAGAATGGAGGTTTCGCAGCCCGAGGTTGGTCAATTTGTCCTTTGCTACATTCCTGACCGCTTCTGATTATATTAGGATTTTGATGTCATTAGTCCGGAAGGAGGCTGTACAAGAGTTTGCAACAGGTAAAAATTCAAATCAAACAAGGTGATTATTTAAATCTACTTACACTCTAATAGACCCATCTATAACTGCTTTCATTCATGTTTGAGTAGATGCCACTCGGAATACATTCATAAGGCTGTGAACTGCCCCGAACGGGTTCTACATTCATAGAAGTTGTTAGTACAAATTCAGAGGCCGGTCATTGAAAGACAACGTGCCGAAAACTGTTCCCGACCACATCTCTACCCACAGAATAAGGAGCAATGTATAGACACAAACGGCTTTGGGGTTGCGGGAGACATATCGAGAAGACATGAACGAAAGAGATGGGACTCGAGGACACCGGCGGACCTAGGTTCAGGGACCGTTCTCCTAAGCTATAGTCCTAAGGTTTCTTTAGAGAATCTCAATTACGGGTCCATGTATTTAAAACCAAAACCTAGGATCTAGGATCCTAATAGATAGCGGCAGCATAGGATCTAAAGGCCCTGGGCTAGCGTTAATTGATATCATCGTCATTATCATCCCTACGACTTTGCAGCAAAGAGATCATGGACTACCATTCCAGACAAATGGTTCACAAATAAGTCTGAAAGGATGATGACATTTATTTACCAATAGCATTAAAACATGATTGGGAGCAGGTATTTGAGGATCGCTACATCCTGCTCCGCGCTCTCATCGATGTATAATTTCCACCACCACATCATCATCACCACCTCTGCTACACCACCATTGCTGCCATGTATCACCGCCACAGATCCTTTCACAACACTTCCGTGTTACATAATAGTAACACCAAACCGCGAAAGCTTCCGTGAGTAATTTGTCACTATATCCGCATCTTCTACACGACTTCTGATATAGTCAACAAGGCTAGCTCAAATCCAGTCCCGTCTTTTGTGCTGACGACACGGAGATTCAACAAGCCTGAAGGCCTGGTCTGAGCATGTCTGGAAGCGGGATGAAGAAGTTCAAGTTTGTATACAGAAGGGCTGGGTCGATTTGTCCCTGGCAAGCGCAAATCGCAGCCCCGCCGTCACTTTGAATGTCAGCACTCGAGACTCGGAAGTGGGCGTAACTCCCGACGTTCTACGGCGCCACTCTACTGCTGCTTACATATGTAGTATCACATATATTAATGTAATCTTATTACCTGCCCCAACACCAGATGCATGGTGGCATACTATCTATCAGTTTTATTTTTGTGAAATTAACTACTTCCACATGTACTTGCAACGGCTTGTAGTGGTGAAGACAAGTAATGGTCATGAAATTAGAATCCGTGAGTAAAGAAATTATAGAGAGGGAGACATATCAAGATTAAAAGAGAGAGAGTTGTTGAGATTATGTTAGTGATCGTTGACTTGGCTATAGGATGCCTAAGAAACGATATTTTGGTCTTTTAGATGGCTTCGTATTGTAAGAAGGTCCTATATAGATAGTGTAGGAGCACAAGAACGAATGACACGGAATCAATGAGTAGACTTCAATTGCTTCTGCTAAAGGTTGTACCGTCTCTGCAAAAGAAAAGAAAGAAGAGAAGGAATGAAGACTAAGATACAGAAACAGAAGCGATAGCTATCACTAGTGCCGTCATATGACCCGTAACCATGTGACTCAACATCCCCAGCCCTCTGTGCATGCAATTACCAACTAGAAGACTCAGTAGCTTCATAACTGATTGACTCATCATTATTCCGTTCAACTGGCAGAGTCATTAGCGGCGGCGCGCTCTGGGTTAACATCGTCAGCGTGCGCTGTGGTCATTTGGTGTTCAGGAGCGGGCGCAGCGAGCCTTTGCAAGTTGCACCTCGTATATGAGTTTTCGAGTCATAGGAACCTTGCAAGTGCGCGTAAAATGGCCAACTTGATAGCATCTTTCACACTGAGCTTGACAGTCGTTAGTGCAGTTAGACATGATGTGACCGCGTTGAAGGCAGTTCTTGCAGGTCTTATCTGCAGCTTGTTTCTGGCAATTGGGACGGAATTTACAATCTTTGCTATAATGACTAGGCGTGTCACATATGTTGCACTTAAAAGATGGAGCCATAACTTCGATGTGGCGTCTATTGCGAGAACAGTATTCAGCAAGGCTAGCAAGGTGCCGGGTCTCCGGTTTGCGCTTGTAATTAGAGACGTTTTTGAATGATAGCTCGGTACCGTAAATGAAAAGACCGTAGCGAGCTCGCGTAGTCGCGACACAGAGGCGATGTGGCTCGCCGATAAAGCCAGGGCCATAAGTGCGACCAGTAAGCAATAATACAATGTCTGCTTCGTGTCCTTGGGAACCATCAACAGTCAAGATCTCGACTTTGTGGCGAATGTTGTCTGGAAGGTTTGCATGTTCGCGTTGAAGAGACGCACTCATCGCCTTGTACATGCAGAGCATCATGACCGTGCCTGAAAAATTAGTATCAAAGATGGTATGAAGGTGACAGAGTGCAATTTGTTCCTGATTTAGCGAGATAATAGATTTGCCACCACCGGGTTCAAATGATGAGCGGCAACCAGTGATTTCAACCCAAAGTATGGAGGTTGGGCGAGTTGCTCCTAATTCGGAGGTGATATCGTGGATCTGCTGAATCCGATAATCATCGCGGCAAGTATCATCAATCAAAATGTCATCGTAAAATTCTTTTGATGCCCAACGGAAAATGCCATCATGATATCGATACTGATGCTCAAGTGTGATTGCCGAAAGACCAGCTAGCTGCAAGCGCTCATGGAGAGAGAGAAGCCCTTGTCGTTGATAAGGGTTGACAAAAGGAACTTCGTCACGTTCACGTCCTGCTGAAAGGAGTACAGGGCGGAGCTGGTTGGGATAACCGATAGAGATGACCGGGCAATTATAAAAAGCAAGTAATGACAATGCAGATATTTCCTTAGAACGGCCAGCTTCGTCATGAAAAACAGCCGTGGGCGTGATAGTCTGATATAGATTGACTCGACTGCTGCCATTCACTGTTGTGCATATGATGTGGGTTTCTGTCAAAGTCTGAGTGAGTAGGAAACTTACACCATCCTTGACAATAGCTTCGGCTTGCGGAGAACGAACGCCTTCAGCTTCAGAGAGCTTTAAAGCTGCGATCATGTCACGCACGACAAGGACATGTGAGAAGCGTTGCGCATTGCGAACCATGGCTGTAGACAATGACAATTCCTTAACTTTGAATCTAGGGTCGTTAGAAGTCGCAGCTGCGGTCTGGGAAATACGAGCCATTTCTTGTATTGACGCGAATTCAGATTCGAACTCAGCCTGGAGTGCAGCCTCGTCGAGATCAAAGTAAGGAGAACGCGGTTCGGAAAGATAATGAGAAATGGCGCGACCCTTCTCGCGGGGCAGTGAGTACACACGAACAATTTGGATGTCTTCTCGTCCTATCTTCTTTGCGAAAGCGTGAAATTGAAGAGCCGCTGCATCAACTTGTTAATTACCTTCCGAAACGTAGAGGACTTGGCGAAAGTTGGGAGCTGTAACTATCTCCATTGCGATAACTACAGCACATTCTGTCTTGCCCGTACCTGGTGGACCATTAATAGGCAGGATAGGGCGAGTGATATTACGACAGGCATTGTAAGCTTTCATCTGCGAGGCATTGAGATGATCATGACAGTTGGTGCCAATGTTGTCTGGTGGCAGTAAGTCGACAGAAGCAGGGGATTCATCAGAGGAGTTATCGAAATTAGCTCCTAATGACAATGGAAACTTGCCAAGGAGGAAATTTCGAATATTATCGTCAGGCGCGGAGAGAATAGCTTCAAAACAACGCAGATCATCCTTATATGGTTGGTCCGAGTAGACTGGCTTAAGGAAAGCCTTAACATCGGTGGGAATAGAACCCGTAATGTTGCTAATACTATGGGAAGTCATAATAGTGCGCACAAGAGGATGGTCTTTCTTTAGTCCTTTCCATCCTGTTTGAAGGCGGCGTTTGACAATCGATATAACCTGGCGGTGCAAAAGAGGGCAAGTCGATGACAACACCGTTCCATTCATTTGGATTTCCGTCAGTGTCGACGTTTTCCCAGATGTCCTCTACTGTGGTGTCTTCGCCGGCGAGGTCTGGCATGCGCGGTCCAGTTTTGCTGTCGGAGGTCTTTTCCTCAGTAGTGGAAGCTACTTGTAGTGCAGGCTCCTCAATCACTTCTCCTACATCGATTGTTGCTTGTGTTTGCGCATATGAGAGAATGGTGTCATAGTAGTCCTGATAGTTATCTATTCGTACAACGGCTTCATAGTAGAATTTGCCATCCTGAACGAAGGTTGCTGTTCCCCACCAAGCGTTCATGGGCATCATTGCGTGTTCCCACGCGTAGGCTGTGGCGGCGAACCGCGTAGTGAACAGCTTCGCGCGAATTTCAGCTTGAAGGTGAACCAGTTTATTAACCAGTGTGACTTCGCCCTTGTCAAGTTCATGTATGAGCGCTGTGTAAATCTTGGATGGTGTCACAGATTCGTCTTGAGATTGCATAATCGCTGCAATAATTTCTTCTTGAAGGATGGAGAATTTCTTATCAAGAACAGCTGCGATCACAAAGGATTGATACATTGCATTCTCGATTTCCTGGAGAAGTGGCGCTTGAAGGTCTTTAGTGCGTTCCTTGAGCTGTTCACGCGCCATAGCTTTGAAGATGACAATGTCTTCTTGGGTAATGGGGTGGGGTGTAAAGTGAGGAGTACCAGCTATGATATTGTTTATGCGTTCGCTGTCAATAACTTCTGACTGGGCTTCATCGCTACTAGTCGTCAATTGCGAATAGAGAGCCAGTTGAAAATTTGTATATGAGAGTAATTTGCCGTGATAGAAAAAGAGATAACTGAGAATGGGATCTGTGACCGGTTCGGGGCATTCAAGTTCATAGTAGTGAACTAAAATTCTGTTCAAAAAGTCTTTGTGCACGACCCACATATAAGACGCGACGCGTTTTCGTGCCTCCCACCACTCCTCACAAAACACCATAATGCCCAGCCCACGAAAAGCCCTTGCAAATAGGCTTAATACTAATCGAAAGCCAAGAGGTCAATTGACTAATGACCAAAGAGTGGCTATTATACAAGCTATTTTAGATGGGGAAAAAATTACGGCGTTGGCGCAGCGATTTGACTGCCATCGCAATACGATTTATAATATATATACCCGATATCAAGCTACGAATTCCTGGGAACCAAAGCCTCGATCCGGCCGACGACCTCTATTCAATCGAAGACAAAGAAGAGCTCTATTCAGACTAGTTCGAAGGGACCCTACAATCCTTTGGGCTAGACTAATAGAATGGTGTGAAACTCAGATAGGCAAGAAGCCATCAAAGAACACTATTCGACATGCTCTGCGCTCTACAAATCTTGCACATTGGAAATCTTTGAAACGGATCTTTTTAGATAGGAGGGCTATACTACAAAGAACTCGATATTATCGACATTGGCAAGGGAAGGAAGAAGAATTGACTCAGGTATGCATATTAAAATGGTGGTGTTTTCAAGGCTAATACCCCACTATAGGGCTACTACTCCGATGAATGCTCTGTAGCCTCAGACACCTCGAACCCTACTAGCTGGGTATGGCGATTCTCGAATGAAAGATACGAAAAACGAATGGTCAATATTACGAATCATGGGAAGCCAGACATTACTATAATGGTGTGGGGGGCAATATGGTTAGGTGGGAGGTCAGAACTAGTCATTATGACAAGGGATGTAGACTCTAAGGGCCAGGGGTACACTACCTGGAGCTATCTACAAGCTCTTGAAGAGGCTCTTCTTCCTATATATAAACCAGGTCGATTTTATCAGTAAGATAATGCGAAAATACATACATCAGGGGAGGCAAGGAAGTGGTTCGAGGAGCATGGAATCTGGGTTATTGACTGGCCTGCACACAGCCCAGATATGAACCCAATTGAACATGTCTGGCGGGCTATGAAGTCTATTTTACATAGGCAACATCCAGAGCTCCATTTACTTAAAAATAATAGGGCTGATGTGGACGTTTTAAAGGGTTGGATTAGAGAGGCATGGGAGGCAGTTCCACAGGAGCTTATTGATAGGCTTATTCTTTCTGTGCCAAAAAGAGTACGAGCTCTACGCAAGGCAAAGGGCTGGTATACCAAATATTAAAGCTCTAAATCAGGGCTTTTAAATGAATGTATTATTAGATTTTTATCTATTTTATTAGATTTTTAAATAGGTTGGGAAGACTAGGTAGGATAAATGGGAAATGGTGGGGTATTACATAATATGGGGCATGCACAAAGACTTTTTGAACGCAATTTTATGAAATGATCTCCTTTCTGTGGACGTTCAACTCCTATGCCCTCGAATCGAAACAAAGCCAAATAGGTATCATATTGTTTGGTGTCATTTACGTAGAAATGGCCGTGACCAGGCAGGGGAACATGAAAAGCAGGGAAGGATTTAAGGATGTACTCCGCCTTGACTGCCTTTCAAAGGTGTTTTCGCCCATTCGACAATAAACTTGGTTCACGGAATATTCGTACTTGTCTGAGCAAACAATCCGAGCGCGCTGAATAGGAATGTAAGGAAGCTCGGACCAAGGCACCACGTTACCCTTTGTTAGTACGCCAGTATTTGGAGCACCTCGGAAATAATGACTGATAGGATCATGGTCTTTGTCAACCAGCGTGCGCTCGAAATTGCGCGTAATGAGGGTTCAAGCAAGCTGACATTGTCATACTGCTGGTCCTGAAGCAAAGAGTCAATGATGATGGGGTTGTTGGTTGAAGCATTTTGACAACGGCTGATAAAATGGCGGGCCATGTGCGCGTGTTGAGGTTCTTTGAGCAAAGGGATAACAGTGTTCTGCATATGACAGGACGCGACACGGAATCGGACACGCCAGAGGCCCTTCGCTTTATTGTGATTGTTGAGAAGGCCTCGTGCAGTATCTGCGAGAGGAAAGTCCGCTGTAAGAGCAGCTCGCGTACTTCCGTCAGGTATGGCGATGTATTCGAAGAAGGTAACGTCACGGAGCTGAGCTTCCATATGAAGGTAGTGATAGTTGCGTCTGCCCGGGTTCTTGTTGAGGTATGTGGTATTGCGATCATAACGGATAGAGAGAATGATAGATGCTCGCAGATGATCTGGGTTAGCGAAGATCATCTTTGTAGCTGGTGTATAGTCTAACTGCTGAAGGTGAAATGATTGTGGTTGGTCTCCTGCGGTGACTATGGCTGGCTATGGCACAAAACGCTGTTCATCTAATCCTGTAGACGCGGAGATCTCAAGAAGATCAATGTGAGCTTGATTATCTTCTAGATCAATGTTAAAGGTGACAAGAGGTTGGTGAAATTCTTCACTAGGGCAGGCGTGGGCGCTGTCATCCTGAGCTTCAGTTTCATCTTGAGCTTCGGCTTCAGAAGGTGGGAAATTGACTTCAGCGTTGACTGCAGGCCATGCTGAATCGGCTTCAGGCTGAGCTGGTGAGGCTGCTCGAGACTGAGGAGGTTCGGCATGAAGCGACGACGACGACGAGGTGAAAGCCATGGTTGACGTCGATGCCGGGTAAGTAGTCTGCACAAATATGAGGTAGTGCAGAAGGTAGATCGAAATTGTGAGTGTTTGTGGTTTGTTGAAGTTGCAAAAAATCTCACTAGTGACTAGCGGAAAGCTGGCAAAACCACAAACGCGCAAAACTACAAGTGAATAATGAAAACTTCAGAATGAACGCGTCACGCAGCCGAGGCTCAACAGTGACAGCTTAAATATATTATCAACACCCATTGTAGATTCTGGTATTTCAGTGGGCCCTGCCGGAAAACGGTTGAAGTCGAGCTAGCTTATTCTTGGTATGTAGGTTTTGATATCATCCATATGGTATTTCTTTGTCTTGCCATTCCCGTAAACATTTTTGATTCCTGCTGAAACCTCACTGAAGATGTGTGTTAAAAGCCTAGGTCCAAGCCATCGTGATTCCAGCTTTCTGCCCTTATTCTTGTCAAGCTGATGATGGCTTACAAACACAAGGTCACCTAATTGGGGTTTTGTCCACTGTGCCTTTTGTCTTGTTTCCAGTTTCTCCTAGGCCATTGCGAATGATGCCGTGAGCTTGTCTCGTAGTTCATCTCTTCGTTTCCACAGAAATAACCAATGCTCACCTGGCGCAGCTGCGAGGGCTTCAGGATAAGACCGCAGGTCATTGTTAACCTCTTCTTGATTTCGCGGATCTTCCCTGACATTAGGTGGTCGCATCCGCATTGGCATATATCCAGTATGCTGTCTGCGGGGCATAGAACACCTCTGTGCCATGAGATTCGAAGATGACTCGAACTTCTTTAGCGGTAAAGTGCATCCTGTTATTAGTGTACAGACATGAGAGCTAACCGAGTATGGGAACGAGGTGTGATAACTAAAAGTCGATGACCGCTGCTGCGTCTGCTGCATTATATGCTTTAATAAAGACCATCCTTGAGAAGTAGTGAACTATTACCAATATGCATTTTTCTCCATTTTCTCTAGTTAGATTGATAGGGCCTATAAAATCCATGCCCACTATGCTCCATGGCTGAAAGGTGATAATGGGTCTCACATTACTGCTAATACGCCTTGGTCCCATTCTCTGGCATACATCGCATGTAGCTTGCCAATAGTCTACGTTCGTGACTCGATTAAGCTAGTAAAACTGCTCAACTAATATATGCAATGTCAATGAGGCTGAATAATGTCCATGGCAATTATGAGCCTAAGCTAACACCCGTGGAACCTCGTCCTCGAAGATACATCTCGCTAGCCGGCTATTTCACTCAATGAATACTAGTTCTTCCCCAACTATCCTTGTTGGAATATATGCACTATTATTATTGGTTCGGGAGTTGCGGTCCGGCCCGCTGACCAATCAGAGGCCGAGCTTTGTAGCGACCTTACCTGAATAGGCATAGTCTTATATGATGTAACAAGCATATCTAGTTTCTAGCCTAATAGTAGAATACGACAACAACTACAATAGAAGACCATAACCCACAGCACCAGAGGCATACTACGTAAATAACACTAGTCTGCTTTGTGCCACGGGTTGGAGGTCTAAAATGCCATATATTCGACTCCTATTAGACCGACACTAATCAGTAGACGTACAGATCAAATAGGGGTTGACAATCTCTCAAGAGATAGTAACACACAACACACCACACACCTCCTAGAATCATACTCCATACCTCATATCCGACCGATACAATAGCACAATTAGGAGTAGGAGAAGCGGAAAGATAGGATTAAAGAAAGACGCGTTGGAGGAGGGGAATAGAACTGGACATAGCTTTAGGCGAAGAGATAAGAAATTACGCGGAGACGAAGTTCCACTTCTACGAAGCAGACGACAATGTTAATAGCGACCTATAGGACCTATTTAGAGAGGACTTCGAGGGATGGACAAAGGATATGTTTAACATATTTGACACTAAGGAATTGCAGACAATGTGCAAGGAACTGCGAGGGAGAGGGGTGTTCATCCTATTCCCCGACAAGAAGATCACGCTAGCGGAATCACTTGTTATAATACTACAGGAAGAAGAACAACATGAATAGACAGACAAAGAGATTGCCACCGCTAGCAAGAAGATAAAAGAATGGAGAACTGTTGCTCTACGACGACAGGTACCTGTGGAGCAATTAAATGAAGAATTCAGAATCAAACCAGTTAACCCGGCTTATATTAATGCCCAGAGATACACTAGAATCCAGCCACCTAATGTCCAAATACCTCCTATAGGCGTCAAACTAAGCCAGGGTCGAACCTACGAATTCGGGCGCGAGCAATCAATAATTAGAACTAGTCAGGCCCAAACACCTAACTAGTCAATGTCCAACTAGCACCTAACAAACGTAGCCCAATCTGGATCCTAAGACGTCTGGAATACCTAAATTTCCATTTCTACTATGCTAGATTATTCAAAGAAGATCGCCAATATAATTAAGATGTACGCAGAGGATCAGAAATATAGGGATAGCAATGATAGATTCGATCACAAGCTGCAGATCTTCTACGCCATATGCAAGAGAGCTGGATTACCACTAGAGGGATACTAGGATGCGTTCCCTACAATGTTAAAAGGGCTAGCACAGGACAACTACTATACCTTCGACCTTAGCGGAAAACCTTTTAACGTAGCCTGCCAGCACTTCAGAGATTTCTTCAAAGGCCCGGGCTTCTACCAGACAAACTAGGACATTTGGAATTCGATGACATTAAACAAAGTCATGTAAGAAAACGCTGGAAAATCCACTGCCGAATGCCTCCGAATCCTTATTACAAAACTCCGGGATTTGGAACACAGGCTTAGGCCAAGCATGCGTGGAAGCGACCAATTCTGCGACAAATTAATAAGGGCCTGCCTAGGAACGCCAGCTTGTAGAAACGCACTTTCTAGACTATTAGAGCAGATCCCAGCGCTTATCTAGGATCTCCAGCAGTCTATTCTAGTGGCCGAAGAAGAGCAACAGGCAACATTAAGCAACTATTTCACAGACAGACGCTATTACAGGAATGATAATCGACGTGACATTAGAGGTAGAAGCCGGAGCCAGGGCAGTTCTAGAGGGTCAAAATATAGACGACAATACGGACAAAACAGCAACGCCAAATCAAGGTGCTTCGTGTGTGGGAAGGAAGGGTGCCACTCGCGCAACCACACCAAAGAAGAAGCAAGAGCTACGTGGGATAGGGATCATGCAAATAGGGACCACGCCTAAGAGGCATACCGCAACTATATAGCCTAGTATATAGCCCAATATGAGGACAGTGATAGTTCAGATGAAGATACAGAGCCTCTTACTAACGAACTCAGCAACCTAGAAATCAACACTAGAGAGATAGATGATAATCCTACTACCGCTAGCACCCAAATTGCCCTTACATATCACACATCGTTTAGAGAAATCTGCGGAGAAGAAGCAACCCTAACAGCTTCCTATTTAGCAGACAAAGCCTTTGCCCACTCCATTTAACGCAACCAAGTGACAGAACACTAGACTGAAGCTTAGTTCAGCCCGCCTAGCGCAGGAAATTAAGACCAGACCCCATTTCCCTAGACGGCCCTAGGAAATCAGGATTAGAATCTGCTTCATAAGATGGGCCTAGAGAATCAAACCCAGAAAGACCTATTTACATACAAAGCAACGACCGCCTCAAAATCATTAAGATACACATCGACAACGTTTGCGGGCATATTAGTTGACACTAGGGCTTCTACTCACTCCACAGCAGGATATGGACAATTCTGCGCACTCTAAAACATGGATCTAGGAATCAAACTTAACATTACTACTAAGGGAAACGTCAATGTCCAATTCAGAATAGGCTCTATTACCTCCATTAGCTCTACGATAATAGCTACCCTATTTAGGAAGATTGAGTTCCATATTGTCTACGCAAACACTCCATTTCTATTCTGCCTAGCTGACATGGACAGACTCTAAGTCTATTTCGACAACCTTAATAATCTCGTAATTAGTAAAACAACTGGGAAATCACTGCCCGTTGTTAGACGCTTTAGATACCTGTTTCTGCTATAGAAATATGCAGTGAGATTATACCTCGTTGAATCCTTTGACCAAAACCCTTGCTACCTAACAGACGTAGAACTCCGACATCTACACAAACGATTCGGGCACCTATCAACTGGAAGACTGCAAAGGTTATTAGAGCGCTCTAGCCACGACTTTGAAAGGAAAGCTCTAGAGCACCTAACCAAGTACTGCCACTTCTGCCAGAAGCACGGAAGATCCCTAGGCAGATTCAAATTCACATTAAAGGATGACCCTAACTTTAATTACACCATTATCGTCAACGTTATGTATATTAACAACAAACTAGTTCTACATATCATTGATGAAGCTACCCGTTTCTAAGCGGGTAGATAGCTCCAAAATATTAGCGCAAAGCATACCTAGGATGCACTAAGAGCGTGCTAGATCGACACTTATTTGGGCCCGCCAGATCTAATAGTCCACGACACTAGCAAGAACTTCATCAGCAAGGAATTCAAGCAATATGCTATTACAATGGGGTCTGATACAAAGGGTGTACCAATCGAAGCCCACAACTTAATTAGCATGGTGGAGCGCTATTATAGACCAATCTGACGGGCCTACAAAATTATAACTAAAGAACTGCCGGATCTAGAGAAGGGTATAGCCCTACAAATGGCTTTCAAAGCTATTAATAACACCGCTGGCCTAGACGGCCTAGTCCCTACACTCCTCGTATTTGGCGCATACCCACGAATGTTAGAACTTGATGAGCCATTACTATCCACCTCCCGACGTGCAGCGGCTATAAAGAAGGCAATGACTGAAGTCCAGAAACTACGCGCAGAACGCTAAGTTGCAGATGCCCTAAATATTCGAAATAGACTATAGACAGCTGCGGTCCATGACCTGCCACTTAACTCGCTTGTTCTAGTATAGAGAGAGGGAAACGCCGGGCAAAACGGGAGCTAGGAAGGCCCATACAGACTATTGACAATAGAAAGGGAAACCTACACAATTAAACTACCCAGAGGGCCAAAGCCGTTTCGATCAACAGCAGTGAAGCCATATTACGAAGCCCAAACAGAAAGAGCTACAGACGACCTAAGAACCAATCAAGAAGTCTCCAGAGAGGCCAACAGAGCCCAAGAAATTGAAACTACCTAAGAGCCTGAAATTGCCCAAGAGGTTGAAATTGCCTAAGAAGATGAAATTGCTGATGAAATAGTAGTCAACCAACCACCACAACGAGGCCCAGGTCGCCCACGAAAGAACCTAGTATTAGCTGCAATGGCTAACGTCTGTGTGTTCCTATAAGATAATGATAAGGCCCCATTCCCTATAGCCACAGACGCACAATTCGATGCCTCCTAACAGAAAGAGATTATAGGCCTGCTTGAAAAAGGAGTCTTTGAGATTACGAAATTAGACAATGTCCCTGCCTCTGCACGCATATTCAATTCACGATTTGTCGACGAAGTGAAGAACGGGGGTACCCTACAAGAGTTCGAAAAGTCAAGACTAGTTGTACAGGCATATAACAATAGAGGGAAATATCAAGTATTAACACAATCACCAACAATCTAGCGTGCTAGCCAGCGATTAATTCTCTGTATAGCTGCTATAATGAAAGAGAAAGGAATTCAGCTCTATCTGCGAGATATCTCCTAGGCGTATGTGCAGTCAACAACAGAGCTAAACCGTGACTTCTATGTGCGACCACTAGAAGAACTACAAAAGGAACTTGGGATCGGCCCAGGGCATGTGCTACAAGTTGTGAAGCCACTATATGGAGTGCCAGAAGCTGGGAACCACTGGTACAGAACCTATCACTCCCACTACATTAAGCAATTAGGAATGGAGCAATCATCATATGATCCTTGTCTGTTATACCACAACTCCACTAGCTTTGGAATTGTTGGTCTACAAACTGATGATACACTCTTCCTAGCTAACGACAGATTCGCACAATCGGAAGAAGAAGAACTGCGCAAGGCCCAATTCCTAGCAAAGGAAAGAGAGAAATTGACAATAGAGAACCTAATCAAATTCAATGGCGGCATCATTAAGTTGACAGAAAATGGGGTATCACTGACCTAGGAATGCTAGTGCAAAAACATCACTACTATATTAGCTAAACCAGCAGCTTCCACCAGCGCCAGAGGCATAACCCGACCCACGCTAGCCCCAAAAGATCAATATGTTGCCCAGAGAGCACGGGGTGTATATATTGCGTCAGTCTGCCAACTAGAAGCAGCCTTCGACTTGTCGTTTGCTGCCCAAGTAATAGACCCAAAAGAAGATGAAGCAAAAGCACTAAACCAATGTCTCCAATAGCAAATCGACAACGCTGCAAGAGGCCTTAATTTCGTGAAGCTAGACTCTAATTCCTTAAAACTAATAACCTTCACAGACGCCTCATTCGCAAACAACAAGGACCTGTCATCCCAAATCGGCTATGTAATGGTCATCTCTGATTCTACAGGCAAAGCTAACATCGTCCACTAGTCATCTACGAAGTGCAAGAGAGTAACCCGGAGCGTGCTAGCGGCAGAGCTATATAGAATGGCCCACGGCTTCGATATCACTGCTGCCATTAAGTCAACAGTTGACAAGATACTAAATATCAATATCCCTCTAACCCTCTGCACTAATTCGAAATCACTGTTTAACTGCCTTGTACAACTCGGAACCACACAAGAAAAGCGCCTTATAATTGACATTATGTGCCTACGCCAAGCCTATGAAAGAAGAGAGATCTTAGAAGTGAAATGGATTAGTGGGACTACAAACCCTGCCGACGCTATAACGAAGAGCAAAGCTTGCCCTGCCCTCACGAATCTCATTAACACTAACTAAATCAAATTAGATGTCTTCGAATAGGTCGAGCAGGGAAAGGCAGAACCAACGCCTATAAATATAGGAATGGTAGGGCACATAGCTAGAGACAGGACAACTAGAACCTAGGCGTAATATATTCGGATAAACTAACGGGCCGCTTAATATCATTAACCTCTAATTAGCCAGAGTTAGGATAGTTAGGGACCACGAATTGGAGGAAATCGTGGAAGTTTTAAAGTCGGCCTAGTGTTAGAATATATGCACTATTATTATTAGTTCGGGAGTTGCGGTCTGGCCCGCTGACCAATCAGAGGCCGAGCTTTGTAGCGACCTTACCTGAATAGGCATAGTCTTATATGATGTAACAAGCATATCTAGTTTCTAGCCTAATAGTAGAATACGACAACAACTACAATAGAAGACCATAACCCACAGCACCAGAGGCATACTACGTGAATAACACTAGTCTGCTTTGTGCCACGGGTTGGAGGTCTAAAATGCCATATATTCGACTCCTATTGGACCGACACCGACTTTCAACAAACAATAAACAATTCTTTGACCGACCATTTACCAAGCTAAGAATTGGGCATACGTGCAACACTCCAAATTTTCGGGTGATATGTATAGTATAACTGTTGTCCATAATCACGTGTATTAGGTAACATCATCTAGTATACTCTCATTTCCATATAATTACCTAGCTTGCTATAAACGCTATAAACAGCCGAAACTCGGGTAAAATAGTATGTTATTTTAATTAATTTCGGATCAGAGCAAAAACC
>JAJONI010000617.1:8440-20792 GCA_022190145.1 Pezicula rhizophila
AACCGTGGAAATGAATTTCATCCGTATATAAACCGATGCTTGTCAGAAGCTCAATGCTGGGAAAGGAGGTTCAATGAATCACACTGCACTCATATTACCAGCTAAGATAAAAACAACTCTTAAGCCACTTTATAAGCACTCTCAAGAAGAAGAAGAAACACCCTTAACATCAACGGCTCCAACACTCTTCTTGTGATCTACAGGGAACTCAGTATCAGACGCTTGTTCACCATCCTCACTCCCCCCTTCTGCCTCGCCATGAATCTCAGCAGCAAAAGCAGCTCGTTTAGGTCTTGTAACAATAAATTAGCATTCTTCTTTACCAACGCCAAGAAAAGAGAGGTTTCAAAAGGCAATAAAAACTTACAGAAGATAGCGAACGTCGATGTATCGTAGGGCACAAGTCATGATAATAACCAGAACCCAACAAGCAAGTGCAGATTGCCAGCCGTATTTATCTATAGATTTATGATTAGTAGCGGCTTCGGCCAAGAAAAATTAAGACAAGAGGGATAAGACTTACAGAATGGTGCTTGTTCAGCTGGCCAAACTAGAACCTGGCTCCAGGCTGCTACTGAGTAATATCCAGCAATTGCAACGCCTACAATCAAAGATCTTGCTTCTGGATCTTGAGGGATACTGAAGAGACAACAGTTAGACGAGATGGCCCTCCAAGGGGTTTACAAATAGAACTTACAGGTCAGAGAGCCAAGACATAATCAGAGGTGCCGTACCAAGTGCCAGGTACGAAATAAAGTAACTGGCATAAGCAGCCGATAATGCAACAGACTCAGGATGTCTGGTCCAAATACTCATAATAATGCAAGGAACCAGGCCAATGACAGCCTGAGCAACAATCAAAGTCCATCTAGTCCCAAAGTAATCAGACAGTAAAGCCCAAATCCACACAAATACAACTTGAATAGCACCACCACCTATAGGAATAGCATTAACCTGAGATGTGGACCAAGTCCTAGTTCCATCGGCGTTTTTAAGAGACTTGAGGAAGAGGGAGAAATATGAGTAGCCGTATGATCCGAGTACACAGGCTATGTAGAGGATTGCTATGAAGTAGACTACCCAAGATTGGAATGTACGTTTTGCACCTGCCCAAGTCATCTTTTTGGGTTCGGCTCGGTTATGTCTTGCTAGTCTTTCCATGGCCATTTCTGCGTGCTGTTTGTTGAACCAGAAGGCTCGGGGATTGGGGTTGTTTGGAAGGTCGGGAAGCATGACAAAGCCGACGAAGCCCCAAACTACTGTTATTATGGCGTTGATTACGAATAACCATCTAGGTTACTTGTAAATTAAAGGTTTATTTGCGGCGAGGAGATTTGAAGTTCACTTACCTCCAACCTGCTAAACCAGCTGAGCCATTAAGAGTATTGATGACGGCAACTTGAAGAGCTCCAGACATCATACCTCCAATTGCTTGACAAGAGTGATAGAAACCCATACGCTTTGCAAGTTCAGTAGGAGTGTACCAATGCACTGTAGTCTATTAGAATTGTTTCCTAGAGAAAAAAAGTGAAAAATGAAAAATGAAAAGTACTTACTGAAGAGAGTCATCATTCCCGGCCAAGCAGAACTCTCACAAAGCCCAAGAAATACGCGAAGAATGTAAACCTGCTTTGCGTTCTTGGTCATGGCAATCAAACCAGTCATTAGTCCCCAAAGGATTTCAAGACCTGGGAGCCAGTAACTTGGCCGAACATATGTCAGGATGATCTGAGATGGAATCAACATGAGACAATAGGCGACATTGAACCAAGTGGTAAAGCTGTAATCTTGTCAGTTTCGCAAGCGGTAAATCTATGATAGGAGGTAACGTACTAATTCAACTCGTTTCCGACCAAGTTAAGATCCTCTTTCATGCCTGAGACATAAGCATTGTTGATATTCTGCTGATCAAGATACTTGATGACTAGAACCCAAAAAGTTAGCTAAATCCTCCTAATAGAAACTCTAGAGTGAACATACCTTGCGAAATGCAACCAAAAGTCATCAGAAAGATATCAAGTCGATAAACAAGACTCTTTTCAACATCAGTCCGCTCATGATGCTTTACAACTGCCGGGCGGCCAAATGATCCAAAAGAAACCATGTCTACAGTTCTATCTAACCCTTCAAAAAGTCAGTAATAAATCCAAAGCACCAGAAAAACCAAGACAACTTACTTATGATAACCGTCAGAGAAGAAAAGGGAGAGCGAAAGAGTTTTTCTCTCTTGGTCGCCTCAAATAATATGTACCATTTCACGACTAAGGCCTATCATCGGCAGCGGGCGTCGCGTGAGTAATAAATTGGGTGAATCATGATAAGCCAAGACCCCGACCCCCAGTATTTGCATTTTCCCGGAGAACCAACCACTGGTTGAACCGTTGAAATGTTTCCCGCGGGGAGTGATCATATCCCACTCTTCCTTTTCTACAGAAAACCAGGGGAGGTCGAAGCGAGATATCGGGCGGCCAACGGCATCTGATCGGTATTACCGCTTCCTTCGACGACATAAATGAATAATATCTGCTTCCTTATAACTACTCAGTATCACGGAGACGATTATCTATCTTGGCCACTTTGGTTTGATTTGAAAAATACAGATATACAGATTGCATCATATCACATACATCGCCAATCATGATAGCAGCAAACCAAGACATGGCAACGCCGCAACCAGGAACAGCACCACCAATCTCCAATCCAAGTCTAAGTTACTGGCAAAGAACCACAAGAGGATTTCCACATCTAAATGCAAATCAACATACTCCAGTTCCTTCGACTTCAAAATATGTTGTTATAGGATCCGGAATCGCAGGCGCTCTTACTGCCTTCGAACTCTTGGAATCTGGCGTTGAGGCAAAGGACGTCGTGATTTTAGAGGCCCGTGAAGCTGCTTCTGGTGCCAGCGGGAGAAATGCTGGGCATGTTCGGCCTGGTAAGTTACCGCTTGATGCCTTTCAAGAAAACGCAAAAAGGGAACCCTAAAGTGAGAAAGAAAAAAGAAGAGTATATTGACATCAAATAGATTCCTTCCGAGGCTTCGTAGCCTACTCCCGAATTCACGGCCCAGAACAAGCCGTAAAAATAATTCAAAACGAACGACTAGTCCTCCAAAAAGTTGACGAGTTTGTCCGCAAAAACAACGTAGCTTGTGACTTCAACCTAACAACAACATTCGATGTATGCATGACCCAAGAATTCGCAACCTACGAAGCCGAATGTCTAGAAGCATACAAGAACGCCGGTGGAGACATCTCACATATAAAATTCTATGAAGGTGACCAAGCAAAAGAGGCATCTAGAGTCAAAGATGCAGTTACAGCCTATGAATGGCCAGCCGGATCAAGTCATCCCGCCAAACTCGCACAATGGCTTCTTAATTCTGTGATTGAGAGGGGAGGTAGATTATTTACTCATTGTCCCGCTCTGAAGATTAGTAAAGCAGAGAACCAAGATGGTTTATGGGACATTGAAACGCCTAGGGGTGTTTTAACAGCAGGTACGATTATTCATTGTACGAATGCTCACGCTGCCCTCTTACTACCTCAACTATCAACTTATATAACACCCAACCGAGCACAAGCACACACCATAATCCCATCTCCCCAGTTATCGGGCTCCAATCTCCTCAAAAGCACATTATCACTACGATACAGCTTAACGCATTTCTATTCTGTAATTCAACGCAAGAATGACGGGACGATTGTTCTTGGTGTTTCGAGATCTAATCCCACGTTAAGTGCTGAGACGCTTGCTGGGAGGGTTAGTGTTGATGATCGGGGGTTTAATGACGAGATTGCTAAGGATGCTTTGGTACAATGGGGGAAGTTATTTCCTGAGGTGGACAAGGAGAGGGTTGTTGTGCATGGTGAGGGTTTGGATCATTCATGGACCGGCATTATAGCTATGACTCCTGATTCTGTACCGTTTGTGGGTAGTATTGAAGACCTGCCTGGACAGTTTGTTTGTGCTGGATTTAATGGCCACGGTAAGTCTGTTGCATCCATTTTGAAATGTCGAGTCATTCTAACGTTACTTAGGAATGGCGAGAATCTTCACTTGCGCACCTGGCGTTGTTAAGCTAGTCCTTGGAAAAGACTGGAGCGAGACTGGCCTACCTGAGTGTTTTCAAATCAGCAACAGCAGGTTGTCAAGAGTTGTTGATCCAACTAAGTCGGTCTGGTAGGCTGAAAGTTGAAATCAAACAAGAATAAAAACGCTGTTAGACGGTAAGAGCTATGGAATTGCATCCTTCAATAAATATACACAAACTCGTCATTCTTACGATCCGTCAACTCGAACTCATGCTCACTTGGTCCATCCGGATCAGTACCAGTATAGTTATCATCCATTGAAACATCATGAATGACAGCTTTCTTCCCGGCTGCTACTCTTTTCTTTGTATGTAACTTATTCAACACCATCAGATTAGCAACCTGCATCAGAACTACCACCGCAAGCGTTACGAAAATGGCGAGAACGTCGCGAAGACCCGGATGGTAAGTAGGCGCATCTGCCGAGCTGAACAAGAGAGGTCCGACGATATTTCCAGCGCTACTACCTGCCATGTATAGAGACATGGTAATCGATTTTTTCGTTGTACCAGCCGTATTCCCCACAATCCAGGAAACGATCAACGGGTTACAGCCGAATAAAAAAGCGAGGAAGTAATAGCCAACTAGATGTGCACCTAAATTATGCTGTGGGAGCGCATAGAGAAGCGCTGCACCAATAACGACTGGAATGACAAGAGCGACGAGAACAGCCGACTTGAGCTTTGCCTTCTGTGCTGCATATGAAGAGAGGAGGATTACGAGAAGTTGTACAGCTCCGAATGGCATGTTCAGTAATGAAGTGATATAATTATCGTATCCAAGTCCATTGAGAATCAGTGGGCCGAAGGTATTGGTAACACTGGCTCCGATGTTAACTAGAAGTGACATTCCAATCCAGAGATAAGTCTTTGGCTCAATCAGAACCTCGAGGGCTTGGTTCCAATTAAACTCGCGTGAACCAATACCGGTTTGGTTTGCTCGTAGACGCTCAACTGCTTGTGCGCGCTCATGCTCGGTCAGAAATCGAGCGCTTGTTACGTCGTTGTCGAGTTTCCAGTAAACAAACGGGGCGGTTATGATGGTTACGAGACCGACGAAGAGGAAGATTCTGATGATGTTTTAGTGAGTGCTTCAAAGAGGAACTTAGAAGATGAAGTACATTTGCCATGAGTAAATACTTCCAGACGTAATGTGGCCTAGAGCAAATGCGAGAAGAGCAGCCGCAATGGTCGCTGCCCCATTTGTGCCATACCATGCCGCAACTCGAATAGGCTACTTTCTAGTTAGTTTGACTGTCCAACGAACAAAAAAAACCCATAGCACCTTTAGGGTCGAAAAGCTTGAAGGAGCAAGCTTCGATTTTCCGCAGCGGCGCGAAGTGAAAGGTGTTGTCGGAAAATACGTACCTGTTCAGCACGGCGATACCACTGACTAGTAATAACACTAAACAGCGGAATACAACCTCCCTCAAAAAGTCCCAGAAAGAACCTTGAAGCCATCAATCCAGAATAGTTATGACTAGCAGCCATACAAGCCTGTGCAATACCCCAGCCAAGTACAAGGATAGGCATCAGAATCCTATGTGGTACTTTCACGATCAAAATAGATGAGAAGGGCTGCCACGCCAGCTGAGCGATTGGTGCAATGGAGCCGACCATGGAATACTGATTACCAACTAGGTGCGTATCAGTTTTCAAACCGAAAACTGCGCCGTATCCTAATACGCTTTTATCGAGAATCTAAACATCCCAGATGAGGTCAGGACATCGAATCAAAGATTATCGTGAATCTCCCCATGTCAACCAACCACATACCTGTAGGAAATAGACCCAGACAAGAATCACGAGGATCACTTTATCGGTTTTTCTTCTGATTATCTTATTCTACGAGTAAGAAGTGTCAGTATGTGTATTTTTCTTGGTCGTAAAAAACACGACGCGCGGCTATTATGCGTACGTCTTGCTCTGTGAGCTCAACACGCTGCACACGGTTGGCGTCTGTATCTTGTCTGGAAGACTTCTCGACATCTTCTACATAGTCGATATTGGATTTGCTAACTGAAGATTGGCCCTGTGATCCCTTCGTAATTGCTTTGAGGATCCCCATGTTGTGACAGAATAGTGTCTCGGGGCAGAGCGCGGGTGTGGAGGGAGTGGATTGTCAGTGGTTGAAAAATTTCCGGTGCCCGACGATGACATTCAGGATGGGAGCAATGAAAGTTCACGACATTGAGGATGCCCTGCTTTATATGTTGTAGTTTTGTTGATGGACCAAAGCTCGTAATTCCCCTCTCGTGCCCTGTATTCCCTTGTAACATGCCCCTGTCAGGCCACCCTCATTTACCGGGGAGAAGCTTCCCCAGATTGCTGGATGCCCCCCGGTTATTGAATTTTCCTCTTGGCCATTGCCGTCGGCTATTGAAAAAAAAAACAAAACAGTCTAATACAGACATCGTGACATTATTCTGTACATATATGTACAAAAGATTCGGGGATCTTGCCCGGTAATTAGTAGTCGGCGGTTCAATTGACAGATTTGGATATATAGACTTCATAAACTTAGTAGCATCTTCTTCTCTGTTTCCGCAAGAAAAGCCAAAAAACAAGCAGTAAACTGGAAAGCAATTGCCGTTGGCTTCAATTTTGGGAAGTTGAACAGGTTAGAGTTAGGGTTATCTGTATATGCGTTACATAAGGGCCTAGTTGCAGTGCATTAAAACAATCGATTCATATCTTCTCCCTCAGGCCACCCAATATCATTCCAGTCGCCCGCCGTATTCATAAACTGTGTATATCCATCAACAGCAAACCCAGCCTCTTGATCACCCATAACCATTTCGCCAACAGCTTGTATATCCAACCAAGAAAAATCATCTTGCTGATTATACGGCGCAGTGGGTCGTGAGGGTGTTGTCACGAAACCATTCGGGTCTGGAATCGCGGTACGGCCGTTGTCAATTGCATTACTGCTATCCTTCCTTTGCCAGAGACGTTCTAGGAGTTGGGAATATCTTGAACTAAAATCGTCTGGCCGGACGCTGGCTTTTTGAAGCCGATGGATCACATCGCTGATGAGTTGCCTGATCCCTAGCTTTTCTTGGGAACCCAGAACTTCGAACGACCATGCCTAGAACAGTGTCAGAGGTGAATTCAGAAATCGAAAAGGTGAGAAGTACTTTGTAGAGAAATACGGCTGAATTGACGCAATATCTACAAGTAATTAGTACGGCCAGCAATCCTAAGACAGAGGTACTTACAAGGAAAATCTTAGAGGCAGGTATCTAAGACAAGTCTCTGCATCTATGTAACTATTTACAATGCTAAGCAGTGACTTTGCCGCATCCACCGATTCATAAATAAATCGTGCATCTGGCATCCAAGCGACACCATTATGAGGAATCTCGATGTTTCCAGAGGAGCTTTGTGTTCTCGATGCAACTCCCCGTGAGACCGTCGCTTGAAATGCATAAGCATTTGTATACAGCCTGAGATACTCATAGGACATTTGTAATGTTGCCTTAATATTCGGCGGACCTGTGATATTAATCAATTTGGTACAAGGCGTAAACGTCTAAAGAAGTCTTACATCCCAGTGTTAACCAGATGGATTTCCATGATACTATCGCACTTCTGAAATCATCGACATACTTGACGTAATTCCCAGCAAGCATCAGCTTCATGCTACTTCCCATACCAGAATAAAGAACGTCATGAACGTTACTGAACAACTGCGTCAGGTCTAAATTTGCCTGAAGAATACTTGCATAATCTGTCTCATCCGGCGACTGTGGTTGAAGGGAAGGGAAATCATCAAAAGCCTGGCGGCCATGACGACCAGTGCTCATAAGTCCCATCGGACCTCTCGACCAGAAGGCACGACCGATTCGAGCTGATAGCTGTCTATCTGCTATGTAGCAAGCTAGAGAAAATTCAATACCAAGTCCCGTACAAAATCGGAACACTTTTACCTTGCCAAGTTACTCTTCGCCTATTGAAATGACTAGCCTTGTCCTCATCATCATACTTGATAGAGGTACGGTCAAGCCCAAGAAAATACCCAATTCTCAATGCAAGACCCACATGCATCCATGCAGCTCGATCTTCCTCACCACAGCCAACTGTCCTTGATTCGTTCAGAGAATCCTGCGGTTCCCACTCGGCCAAGAGTAGAAGTGCTTCCACAGCTTCCACCCCACATTTCTTGCCGGCTGACAGCTTGGATACCAATTGATGCATGTAATCCGAACAGTTACGAAGTATTTGATCACCATTTGGCAGATCTCTTGCTGCAACAGTGATCATAGCCGTAAGAAGGTGGGGCTCCTGCGTAGCTAAAAATGGCAATGTGTCTGGCTCGAAAGACTTTCTGGGTACTATAGGAAGGTACGGATGATAATGTTCCTTATATCTTCCCTGAATCAGCTTCTTCAACAAGTTTAAAAGAGAAGACACTAACCGAGCGACTAGCTGTAAGACCCGTGGGACAGTGAGCACCCCTTGGGATACAAGTGGATACTGTAGCAGGCCATCGTTCATGAAGAGAGCAGTGTCTTCGTTCTGAGTTAAATTCATACCTCCACGGCCTCTTGTTCGTCTATCATCCTCAGTAGCATGAGATCTTCGCCCTGGACTGGTATAGGAATCGAGTACTGCAGCATGGCTTAATAAATTCAAGGCATCTGATGTGCAATGAAGGTCGGTCGAGGCAATTGCTTCGTCGATATTCGGCGGAGTGACACTATTAGGCGGGTGAAAAATGCTTCTCCCGGCTATTGGTTCTTGAGGAAAGACAGTCGTTGAATAGCTGCGCGTCTCTCTGCTATTTGCGGGTGGTGTTTGGCTATCACCATTTGTTACCGGTATCCCAGACTGAGAAGAAGTAAGCCAAACTGCCTCGAATTTGAAAACTGGCAATACTAACAAGCCCACGAACACGACGTCCTCCACGTCTAGAAGTCGCAAGAACGCAACTTTCTCCATCCTGTTGACATGACTGGCATGGAGGAAGACCTGGCTCTCCCAAAGTGCCTCTGTAAGTAAATATGGTCAAAACCTCTCTTAAACCGTGTAAGAAGGATATCTATCGCCTTCAACTTACAGATTACACTTAGACTTTCGCTTGCGGCATCGAACACAAGCTCTAGAAATTCGTTTCTTTCTCAGCATCAATGCGTCGCCGGCGGCAATTGAAGCAGGCAATTGAATTCTGGGAACACCCTGATAATTTTTGAAACGGCAATGGAAATGGGAGTTGGAAAAGCTCATCGGCGGTTATCCCCATAGAAAAACCATTAGCCGCTTCCCCCGCAGCTGGTCGGTCGGTCTCTGACGGCGTTTGGACCCCAGGATGACCCCACGAAGTACGTGTCAACATGGAATCTGGGTTATTGATTGACCTGCACACAGCCAGATATATTTTTACATAGGCAACATCCATTTGCTTAAGAAGAATAGAGCTAACGTGGAAGTTCTAAAGGGTTGGTTGGATTAAAGAGAGTGGGAGGCGATCCACATGACCTTATTGATAGGCTTACCTATTCTGTCTATACCAAATAGAGTGCGCGCTCTACGAAAGGAAAAGGGCCGGTATACTAAGTATTAAAGCTCTAAATTAGGGCTTTTAAATAAATGTCTTATTATATTTTTATCTATTTTATTGGAGTTCTAAATAGGTTGGGATGACTAAGTGGGATAAATAGGAAATGGTGTGGTATTATTACATAATATAGACATGCACAAAGATCTTTTGCGATGGGATACTACAGTAGGTAAACATCGCAGCCGCATATTAAGCGAGCTCATAGCATCAAGAACCTGGGGTAGAGACTAAAGTGGGCGCACCTACATTATTCATTCGTAATCTCACATTCGTACATTCGTACACAAAATAACCAGAACCCTCCGGCTTAAGGATTAGTTCCTCCCTATCCTTATCTACTTTCCGGAAGCCCCCCCAATATCGTAGCGAGGCAAACATGGAATTTAATAAGCAATATTCTTCTGTTCCTCCAAATAAACTTTTTCATTACAACACTGTTGAGCCTCAGCAGCACCATCTATCCGTCTCAATTCAATCGTGAATCGCGCTGCCGTGAACAGAAACATGCCTCTCAATGCGGGGGCCATAGGCATATTCCAATTCAAGTCGAGCAAGGTCACCATCTCGCTCCTGATAGCCTCATGCTGCGTTTTTGCCACGGTACGTGAACATGAAAGTCTCTAGATCACCTGAATCAATTTCAAGGAGCTAACAGTTAGAACTTTTCATTAGACTCAAGGATATGATGCTGCCCTCATGTACACCGTATCCGATCTCTCGTCTCAACAATGATGATAACTAATTGATCAATTTAGGAACGGCATCAATATCTTGCCATCGTACCAGCAAACACTTAATTTAACGACGACGACCTATTCACTCAATACTGCAGCCAGCTTTATTGGATGGGGGGTTGCTTCAATGTTGATGGGCCCAGTAGTCGAGCGGGTTGGACGAAAGTCAGGCATCATACTTTCCGTGATTCTCAAGCTATCAGGTATATTACTCATGACTGCGGCGCAGAATGTCGCTATGTTTGTTATTGGACGCATTCTCTTGGGAACGGGGACAGGCACAGCAGCCATCTCTGCATCTTCGTAAGCACTTCTTATATTTTGGGCATTGCGCTACAACTTTTTCCACTAGTTTGAATGGAAGTGAATAGTAATACTAATGATTGAGATACGGGTAGGTGGCTGGCTGAGACGCTGCCAAGTGAAATAAGAGGTATGGGTTTGAGCATCACTTACTCAGTGTACTATGTCGGTGAGTATTTCCGTCCAGTAAACTATCTTTTCTTCTATATCCTCTGGCTAAACCACCTAATTCTCTAGGTTCTCTTCTCAGTGCTGGTGTGACTTATGGCACTGCGTCTATACCGGGTTCGTGGTCATGGCGCCTACCTTGTCTTTTGCAAAGCATCTTCAGCATATGCTGTGCAATTGTGCTGCTCTTCGTACCAGAATCGCCACGCTGGCTGATATATCAAGACCGACTGGACGAGGCGTTGACTGTCATAGCATCGACCCATGCCGATGGTGACCGGACAAACCCGGTTGTACAGCAACTGCATCAGGAAATCACAGATGCCATGATGTGGGAGCGTTCCCAAGGTAGGAAGTTGACATATCAGGAGATGTTCCTAGCTCCAAACTCTCGTAAGAGGCTCGCACTTTGTCTTTCAGTGGCTGTGATTGCTATGATGAGTGGTAAGGAGAATCGCTTTCCAGCCCACCACCCATCTGTGAACCTAACGCGAGCAGGTAACAATATAATTTCGTACTATTTGGGCGATATGTTGCAGGGCGCGGGTATCACGAGTGAAAAAACGAAGCTCCAGATCGTGAGTTGTAACTCTTTTCTATGGCGTGTGGCCTCCTTATTGATACATGGCTTAGAATATAATTCTCAGCGCATTCTGCCTAGTCTGTGCTATGATTGGAACGTTTTCCATGGACCGCGTGGGCCGGAAGAGCATGTGTCTAGGTGCATGCGTGTTCATGACTATCATGCTTTTCATTGTCGGAGCGTTGACCAAGAGTGAGTTTTCCCACTAACTGCTTCTACCTTACACAATGGGAATGATAACACTCTCCTTTTGCGCAGTCTTCGGTAGCGGTGGTAACAACTCTGGCGTGTATGGTACGGTAGCTGCCATTTTCATCTTCCAAGGCAGCTACAGCGTGGGAATCACGCCCATCACAACGCTTTACTCAGCTGAAATTCTCAACTACTCTATCCGTAGTAATGGTATGGCCGCCTGGAGTTTGGCAGTTACTGCAGGAGGGCAAGTCTATCCAGTCTCTTTACCGTATCGACTTGAACCAATCTCCAAGTCTTGTTTCATTACTCGCTCTAGCTCCTGTCTTCTGTCTAGCTAATAAAATCCATTAGGCTGTTTTGCACTTTTGTCTTCCCATTCGCACTTGATGCTATCTCCTGGAAGCTTTACATGATCAACGGAGCCTGGGATGCGCTCCAATGTATTTACGTAGCCTTGTATTGGATCGAGACAAAGGGGTTGACGCTTGAGGAAATCGATGCTAAACTAGACGGAGTCAAGCAACACATTGATGGGCTTGACTTAGAGGATTTGAACAAGGACATTGTTGTGGAACGTTTAGAGATTAAAAGTAACTCAAAAGAAGAAACCAATAGTACTAAGTAAAATATAGAAAGGGGATGACTATTGTAGCTAAGGTTAGCAAAGCTTAGCAGAATTATATACACTTGTATATTATATAAATATGTGTACATAT
>JAJONI010000618.1:0-20737 GCA_022190145.1 Pezicula rhizophila
CGGTCCCCTATTTATGAATCGTGCATTATGGGCCCTATACTAATGAATAGGGCGCCCTATTTATGAAATCACGATACTCATAATTCGGTTGCAACATATCACGTAGTTATTGAGTATACCCACCTATAAAAAAATAATACAATCATAATTAAAGAAGAACGATGTACTATTCTTCTTACAGTATTGCACTGCATTGTGCCGCCCACAGCACAACTCTTTGATACTGGTATCACGTGATCGTATCCAAAGAAAGACCTGTTAATAGCTCTAGGTAGTTATAGGCCATGATCAAGACGAAAGAGCACTATGCTGCAGTAAAGAGACAATATATACAGACTAGTTAATTAAACAGGGAGGAGATTTGCTCATAAAATCATTTTACCAGTCAGACAATTTTTATGCACGTTAAGAGTTGATGCATAAATAAGACTATCATTTCTTTTACAGGCCATCATCGCAATAGCTCCAATTAAATATCAATTGTCTTTTGATGACACTAGAAACAAATATTAAGGTTCATGGAGTGAGAGGAGAAAGCATCTCCGGGTATCTCATTAAAGTTGAAACTCTGGACATGGATTTCGACGAGTGGCAATGCGGCGAACGCAGTAACACAACAGCAAAGTTACACTAAATTAGAGCTAGATTGCGATCTATGACTTAAGCTGCTTTGATTTGACTGGGTTTCGAGAGAGATATCTAAGTTCTATCTATACTTTTGAAAAGATCCTATAACCCAGATACTGTACCCAATTGCCCCGAATCCTTCGCTTACGAAGTGAGACCTCTCTCTCACCGTAAGTGTCAGCATCTTATCTATACAGCTAGACAATAACCAGAGCATTGCAAAGAGGCTCTAACACTACATCCAACACTTCCACCAACCGCAACATCTTTTCACAAAACACAGAATACAAATCTCTCCTCCTGAACATACATTCCACATCTTTCTTAGGGATGACTACAGCCTTAATTGCGAATCCATCTTTGTCGTTTTGATTCTGAGAAGATTTTAATGTTATATGTGTAGACTAATAAATAGCCTCCTACGCAGGTGCGGTTCCAAGTCATCCATCCAGACTCTTCATAGCCTATTCTTTGTGGGCACTTGAAAGATCTATAGCCAGGGGAATATTAAATGGAAGTCGGAGCTTGATTCAACCCTACACGATGGGTGGAACGACTAGTTGTAGGTTTGGCGAATAGTTTTAAAAGGTATTGCTATACTTTGCTAATGATGTTTGGCTCGTGTCTTAGCTGTTTCAGCCCAAGTTCTATGCGTCCCCTTGTCATGAATCTACAAGATGTCTCTTGTAAATACAATCTTTCGCCATATAACCGTTATTCAATCCAACAGGTCTACCTTCTTAATACCACTAAATAAACTTCTTCTAAATCACATCAAATCATCAAGCGCCATCAAAAACCAATGTTGAATTCTCTACTTCTCACACCTATCATACAACACTCCATCTAACAATTTAACCGTCCTCTAATATCCACATTCCCCTCTACTCATCCCAACGGATCTTCATCGTAGTAGGGAATGGGAAAAGACTACTCTGATCAGGCGTCATATAAAGTGAAATACCCTCTGGTCCTGCAACTTTCTTCATTTCACCCCAATTTTCGTTGAATCCATTCCATGGTGCCCGGCGTAAGCCTAGCGCAGTCATAGTGAGTAGTGTGCTCGGAATAGTTTATATGAGGTTAATTGGAAACACGAAGATGACAAGAGCCACTGAGACCCTTTCACCTGAATATGGGGCAAACTAAAACATACCTTTGAGGCCAAACACAGCCTTGAACATCGTGATCATCGCAACCTTACTAACCCTTTCGCCCAAGCATTGATGTGGACCAGAACCATAGTGGAGATAGTTCATCATAGGACGGTCAAGTCGGACTTCATTTGGGTTGGGGAACGTTGAAGCTGAGTATGCGGTCAGTATTGTAGACTTAAAGTAACTTGATGATGGAAGGCTTCAGATTCATTACTTACGGTCTCTAGAAGCCTCAATCAAGTTGAGAAAGACTCGACTTCCGGACTGGACAGACAAAGTTTCTTTTCCGTCCACAAGATCCTGAAATATGTGAGTAAGTGTAGCAAATAAAAAGTTAACAGATGGAGGATGGAAAACCCACGTAGTGACTAGGGTTAGAGTTTGATGGTGGATTAGGTTTATAGTCGCGATAAAGGCCAACAGTATGGCGCAGACGACAACCTTCCATAAAGTATCTCAAGATTTTTTCGTCCGCTTCGACTGTATGCTGATGAGAGAGCTCATACAATTCCGGAAGGTATTTTTTCCCTTCCCCAAGATAATAATCCATAGACTGGCTGAAAAGCTGCGACTGGTTTGCCGTAAGAGCACCAGCAGTAGGTAGAAGATGAGTCCAAACAACCTCTTTTACAGGCTTTCCTGAGGCAAGAAGGCGCTGGATCATGTGAGTACCATAGTTACTGAGTGCAGACTTGGTGTGTAGTTTAGCGAGGAGATCTGCAATGAAACCAGTTGCAGCAATTGCTTCCGTGTTGAGCAGAACAAGCTCTCCTAATTGCTGAGTTAGAGTTCGGGCAGCTTCACGAATCTGGAAAGACTTTGAAACATCGGCATCCATGAATATGCAAATAAATACCAATGCGAGGACTTGGTAGAGTTCATGTTCTTCGTAAATACCCCGAGGTGACTCTTCGGTCTTGATTGGAAGACTAAAGACCGAAGCTGCAAAGCGTGCATTTATGAGATTTGAAATATCTCGAACTATGTCAACTTGGTAGGTTTTTGTCTGAAGACCTGGTATCGTTGTTCGTCAGCTGGATTTGATAGCTAAAGTTGGGTGTAAAGGATAGCAAGTTCAGAGGTGTTACTCAAAGCAATTGAGTTACTCAACTCGGCCGAGCTATCTGATTCGATTAGGTCATCCACTTGAAGTGACTCCAATAACTCAACGGTACTTATGATGTAAGTAGATAACAACATGGCATTCCTCACCTGGAACCTCATATCTGTACTTGTTCAAAAGCTGCGTCATGGTCTGCTCATAATAAGTCCTCACTTCCAAGTCCCAGTCTGGAGGATACAGGCCATTAATGAGTAACTTTCGTGAATCAGAGTTAGCTGAATTATCGCCACTGAGTGCAAAGTCGACTCCGTAGACTTTCTTTGGCTGGCTGACGAGGAACTCAATAGCCTCACCCCAAGTAACCTTCCAGTTGGCTTGATCGTCGAGGACTTTTCTACAGGCTGCGAAAGACTTGACCACAATCAGGTCGGGAACTCGTTTTGGTGGATCCCAAGAATACTTGTCTGCACGACCAAGAGATTTGAGAATGACCAAGTTTTCATCTGGAACGACGAATGGATAATGTGCCCATACTGAGTTTCCTTTGAAGTGTTTAGGGAAAGCACGGAGGATCAGCTTATACATAACCTGGCCTTCATCGATTGTCGTGTCGTAGAGAACTTCATTATAACCCCAATTGGTCAGGTTCTTAGGTGTGAAGTCAGTCGTGTAGAATCGGTCACCTCGAACAAGCGCGACGGCGTCGGAAAGAATAGCAGACGAAGTCGTGAAGTTTACGCAAAGGCCTGACCCTGGAGTCATTGGAGGTTTTGGCTTCTCAGCGACTAGGCCAGGGTACATCTCGACACTGTCCACGTTGTCATAAAGATTGCGAAGTCTTTCGGCAACATTGGGGTCGGGATTAATATCTTCGAATGTGGTGTGCTTGGTAAGTCCGACGAAGGTACGGAACTCATTTAATGATGCTACATTCCAAGATCGAGCTTGAATCATACCTAGTATCTCAATCGACCGTAGAATCTTGGGGACTCTATTCGCTCCAAAAGAGCCTGCCACGTCTTCAATAGAACACTTCAAGATGTCCACCAACTCGTCGTCGTTGAATGTGTTGTCATTCCCACGTTTGAGTTTGGCAAAGGGTCGCTTGATCGGGTCTTTAGAAAGGTCCTCGTCCATTTTATTCAGTGTAGCAATGAGCTCTGTTAGACTGACATCCACTGGATTCTTGCCTGGAAACAGCTCGGCATATCTTTCTTGGGTCCACTTGTCATCTCTAGGAGAAACAGTTGAGTGCCAGCGATAAACTTTGTACCAAACTTAGCATGATTTTCATTTCATCTTAACCTTGAGTCACCTAGAATAATTTGGTAACTCAAGAGACTACCACCATCACCGAGAGAAGAGGACGGGCTTACTAAGATTGAATTCGACCGAAACTTGATTTCCCGTACCCTCTGCAGCTGGTGTGTTGAACAGAGTCCTAGTCTCTTCTGCTCGAGGGTCTAGGTCCCAACTTGAACCAGATCTGTTGAGGCTCAAAATTGTACGAACATAATCCTTGAGAACACAATTAATATATAAACCACCAGTGACCAACCTTCCGACTTGAAATAAGTCGTTATCATACTTGGTCCACGCGGCTTTGGATTTTTTATCATCTGACGGGGGATCCTTGGGCTTGTTAAATCGACCATTTTCATTGATTCTGAGAACAGTTAGCGTTAACTTCTAAAGTTGCCGGCACTTATAACATGTTTGCAAGTTAGGTGATGGTGCCAAATCAATGATAGGCACTGAGAGCGAAGAACTTACAGAGCCAGTTGCGTTACAACATAATTGTGAAATCTGTTGAACATGATAAGGAACACGCCGACTCCAGGTGGGAATCCCAGAATTCTCTTCTCAGAAAAACAATCTGGTTTGATCTTGCCATCTTGGAAAGTGCGCATTTCGTTTTGTTCCTCCTGGTTGCTACCATAAAGGGGAGCTAAATCAAGGTAACTACTCACTTCAGAGATAGTGGAATTCGTGTGGGACTGAGAGGGGGATTCATGAAGTTAGTCTGTTTTTTCAATCCCACGTTGGAGTCTTGAAAAGCCGCCGGGAAAACTCACGGTTTTGAAGAGATCGTGGATAATGATGGTAGCCATGTAGAAGAGCATACTCGAGATCTTGTTCGGATGTGGTTCAAATTTGTTGTCTGGACGCGCCATCAGACTATCGAAGATCGCACCTGGATCTGGGAGGGCAACATTTTGCATAACTTCAGCCCTGACAGATCTTGCGTAAGGTGTTCCTGCTTTTCCGAGATTCGGATCTCGGGGGTTATTGTATGAACCATCTGCTTCACGGTATTTGAGTCTAATATGTCAACCGTTAGCCATCATTTCTTTTCAGCTAATATATCGATCTGAAAAGAAAAAACTCCCGTTACCTAACTTACTTCATATCCAAACTCCCAGGAGGTGGATGGGGAAGTTGATTCCAAAGCGAATTAATCATACTCGCAGTCAACTGATTCCCAACCCTCGAATGTTCCGGTAATTTAGAAATCAACTGAATAAGGTGTTCCAACAAAAAATCATTATCATTTTGAACACCCTTGACCTGACTATTCAACGCCTGAACGAGAGTATTGACATCCTTGAACCCAAGCTTTTGAACATCGGCGAGTAGGCCAGTCATTTTGACATTGTCGAGGTCGTTGTTGGGTGTGTAGGCGTATGGCTTGACCGGGGATAGAGACTTTGAAAGGACCTGAGTGACTGAGGAGAAGGCTTGGTCGACTTCTTTGCGCCAGCTGTTTGGGGCAGTGCTGGAAGTATCGACGCCATTCGTGGATTCGGAACTCATTGCAATGGTTGCGTTGAGATTTGGATCTGTAGATTGATTTCAGTTATCATACCGCAGAGATATATGGTGGAACTTACAAGTTTCTTGAAAACGATGAACTGCATTCCTCGAAAGAGCTGTAGGTTGGGCTGTTTTCAATCAATGCAGCAATATGTAGCGGGCATCCCTTGTCAAACCTCTAGGAGGAAAGAACGAGCGAGGAGGAGGGGAAGATGTGCTACAGCCAAGAAGACGAAGTGAGTGGGGTTGTGTGCTTCAAGATGAATCCGAGTAGCTTTTCAGTATCGTGAAGGAAGGGATGTCATAATATATGTATAAGCACAATGATTTAGAGTGGTGTTTAGGGTTCCTATTCCGCCCTGAACAAAGTGTATTCATTCAAGTGTGGCCCAATCACTTGCCGTATATTTCAATTCAGGTGTGGATATATCCTGTCAAGTGTCCTCATTCGTGTGATCCCAAGTTTGGAGAGAAGTATTGACTTTGGGGCTGGAATGCGGCTGGCTTAACTATGGTAAGTAGACCTTGACACTCGATGGGAACTAAAGTATGCATCGTCTGCTTCGAGAAAAGTATGAAGGTCGCAAAGTATGGCTCTAGGAAGTATTATCGACGTTGCTTGTACTTGTTATTTCTAAGTTGCTTCTGCTCCAAAAGGTCAAGGCAAGGCTATGTCTCGACCACGTTCAACCAGCTACCCCATCCTAACAAGTCCGCAGAGCTCAAGTAAACCGCACAAATTTACACATCTCGGGTTTCTGGCTTTTGGCTTGCCTTGCGTTCCAAGACAGTAATGTGGGCGGAATAATAAACGCTAGTGGTGAGAAGAGGTAACAGGACCGATTTCTGAGTTGGTCCACAAACTACTGGTTTCAACAGAGATCAACAAGTGTACCCAAACCAGTGACAAGATATGACTAGAACATGTTGAGAAATTCGAACTTATCGTACACTTGCATCAGCCACCCAGCCATCTCCCAGGTGCAGTTGAATGCATACTACCATATACCTTATACCGTTACAGAGCCACAGGAAATCATCGCAACTCGCTCGATCACCAAGTCGTCAAGTCATAACCATTTCCCTTGGTAAGCCCCCGCTTCCAAGCATCTCTTGCCAGAACCCTCTCCCTCCAAGCCTTAATTTTCGGATAGTCATTAAAATCCACGTATTTCCTCTGCGCAAGGACGTCAAATGGCCACGACATTAAGAAGTCCGCTCTCCCGATTTTCTCTCCATTAAACCACGGTCCCTTCTCCTCAACCAACAGTCCCTCTAAATACGACAACTCATTCTTGAATTCGGGTCCCGTGAATCCTTTATCGATCTGGCCCTTAATTCCCTTCATCAAGTATGTAATGGGCCACGGAGACACTTTCACCATGATATCGAAGACCAATTCGACTGTGGCATTAGGTCCCAGTGTTGAGCCTGCGAAGGAAAGCAACTGCTCATCCAGTATCCAATCCTTGGTTGCAAATCTGCCCTCAGTATCATAAGTCTTCAAGAGGTATGTTGCAATAGCGCTTGATTCTGCAATGGTGATTCCGTCTGCTGTAACGAGGATGGGAGCTTTGCCCATGGGGTGGAGGGTCTTGAGTTTGGGAGGTGCACGCTGTGTCTTTGCATCGCGGAAATGGAGGACGAGGTTGTATTCAATATCGAGTTCTTCGAGGAGCCAGACGATACGTTGGGATTGTGAGTGCTAAATTAGAAATGTTGGTAAAGAATGGCTTTGTCAATTTAGGGTACGGGAGCGGGAGAGAGGGTATTCGCACGTACGTTCATGTGATGGAGGGTCGGCAGGCCAGGCTTCAAAGTTTCTTCGGTGGCGTGAGCAGCCATTGTCGCGATGGGGGTTGATGATGGTCACAATTATGAGAGAAGAAGAAGAAGAAGAAACGGAGGAATGTGAGGTGGCAACATGGTAACATGGCAAAGGTGAGGATCCAAGAGGTGGTAGGTGTACTGTAAAGAAGCTTGATCCCAGGGTACATAGGTTCATACGGAGTCTTGGCTTTCCGGCCGAGCTCCAGCTTCAGCTTCAAATCTCTCTATATTCTTCAACACCACTGAAACAGGAACGACAACCTTATTCCGACGACGATGATGACGATGATGATATCATTCCAAGGCCCACCACGCATGATCCGAGGATGTTTCCAAAAGGGATGGAGGGATAGAACTAAGTATACGTAAAAGTATAGAGACTATATGCGGTTATAGGGATGTTGCGACAACTTATAGGACATAAGAGCCTATAACTAGCCGCTGTTCTGCCAGATGTCTAGGGCGTAGTAGGTTTCTTAGATCCCTGTAAGCTGTTGCTGTAGCATTGGCTATTGACCGCCTACAGTACGTTGATTCTTGGCCATGTCGGCAATCAGCTCAGAATACCCCACTGTCACGCGTCACAAGCTGTAGACCGACTCTATGTCTCCACTGGAGAATCCTCTTTCCCTCCGCATTCTCATTGTTGATCAGTCTCCCCGGCCTTTCTCTCTCCCGGCTAGCATCATTGGTAGTCTCCTCCTATACCGCCACCGGCCATTAGCTCTTCCTTTCACCCCCCCCATATAAATTCATAAATTGTATTGAAAGTCCCATCTACAAAGTACAAGCTCTCTCGTCTGTACCCCGCACCCGCACCCGCACCATGTCTGTTTCTTCCTCCAAACCCATTGTCCTCCACATTGGTGACCCGGTGAAATGGAATCTCGATTTGTTTGAGCAGTTTTCCAAGGATTTTACTGTAATCCGACCTTCAAAAGAGGAACGCCAGCGGGCGGAGTTCAAGAAAGCGTTGCAAGAGAAGAGATGGGGCGATTTCTCGGCCATATTCCGACCGTTTTGGAATACGGGGGGAGAGATGGGAAGATGGGATAGCGAACTTATTCCTTTGTTGCCAACATCTTGCAAGATTTTTGCCAGTGCTGGGGCTGGCTATGACTGGGTTGATGTCGATTTGATGGCCAAGAGAGGTGAGTTTCCAGACTTGTACAGCTCAACCCTGGTACATGATGCTAACGGACACATAGGCATGATATATTGCAACAGGTATGCTCCATGGATTTCACTGATATGAATAAATACCAACTCAATTACAGTGCAGCAGCTGCGTCTGAATCCGTAGCCGACTTTGCCATCTTCCTCATACTCTCTACCTTCCGCAATTTGAACTGGTGCACAACTGCAGCTCGCTCCTCGCCAGCAGACTTTCAAGAATGCCATAAAGACGCACCCATAATTTCCAACAACCCACGCGGGCACACCTTAGGAATTATCGGTCTCGGAGCCATCGGATACTCCATTGCTAAGAAAGCACACCTAGCCTTCGGTATGAAGATAGTCTATTTCGATATCGTTCGCAAATCTCCGGAAATCGAATCCTCCATCCAAGCTTCCTTTTACCCTGACATGGACAGCATGCTGGCAGTTTGTGACTGTGTTGTTTTGGCAACACCAGCAATTCCGGATGGAAGAAAAGTGATTGATGGCCCTAGATTGAAATGTTTCAAGCAAGGGAGTAGGTTTGTGAACATTGCGAGAGGTGTTCTGGTTGATGAAGAAGCGCTGGCTGATGCAGTTGACTCTGGAAAATTGGTAGGAGTAGGGCTCGACGTTCATGAAAATGAACCGAATGTCAATGCGAGATTAAAGGGTATGAGAAATGTTTCACTGACCACACATAATGCAGGTGGTACTTTACAAACGTAAGTTGCCTAGTCACCGAACATTGGTCTTGTACTAATCTTTGAATAGACATATTGGGTTTGAAGAGCTGTCTCTCAAGAATATCGATACTTTTCTTAAAGGCAAAGAGCCTTTGACTCCTGTCAATAAGCATCTCATTAATCGTTCCAAACTGGGAGTTTTATAAATAGCCAGTGTGCCTATCTTCATCTAGGGATGGATTGGATCATACCCGGCGTATTTTCAACATATTTTCATCGAAATTTCAGCAAGATCATTACCTACATGGGACCTAGCTAGAAAATAGTAAATACTGTACATCCTCTTTTCTCTTATTTTCTTCCCACATATATATCAAGGTACTTAAAACATGAACGCAAACAAACCCTTATACAGCTCAATTTCATCATATACCCGGTGCTATTTACCTTTCACCCACAGACACATAGTTTGAAGCAAATGGCGATAGTACGGGGAGCTTTAAGGCTGATATTGATGAGTAGACTCATGGGGGATTCCCGAAGAAGATCAGCGTATTCTAGACCATGTTAGTTCTCCAAAGTCATCTGGTCGCTTAACTTCTGTGGACGAGATGTTGAATGCGGGCAGGTGGGGTAAGACACTGGCCAGGAGAGCACAAGGTTCACGACATGTCGGTGCGTCAAAACACACAGATACTCCCAGGGTCCAAAGCTCAATTGCCCCCAGTCGGCATAGTATGTACAAGGTACTTCTAAACTAGCCTGGTAAGAGCTAGGTAGGCTATATGGTTTAATGACAAACCCCGAACAAGGTAATAGCCGGGCAGAACGAGCACCTGTCATCGATTGAATAATCGAGGTGCAGTAAGACTGTAAGAAACCCTCTTCTGAGAACTCTTATTTATAAGGGTTCTTCCCCACCTTTCTGTTTATGTTCCTCATTTTGTTCGTTTTTGCCCCCCCAAAACGAAAATCACTATGGCAGAAGGATCTCCAGACAACGAGAAAGGAGCCGCTAGAGATGAGATTGAAGCAGCGGCTCGCATACCAGTTGATCTCGACGAGCTGGGAGAGACGGAGGGTTATGTAATTGATGCTTCGCTGGTTGGTCAGAAAGGGTTCGAGAACCTCAAGCTCACCAGTGATGGAAAGACGGTTCTTATTCCACAGCCAAGCGATGACCCCAACGACCCATTGAATGTAAGTGACCCACATCCCCATCTTTATAGCTGTAAGTCGTCTGGTGCACTAACATTTTGGTCTGGCCAGTGGAGTTGGTTCAAGAAACACACAATCCTCATCATCATCTCTGCAACTGCTTTCCTACCCGATTATGGAAGTGCTACTGGTGCCGTTACTCTGCTACCTCAGTCCAAGATATGGAATATGTCTGAAGACTCGGTAAATCACTCTCAAGTTGGGAACGTCTTTATGCTTGGACCCGGAGGACTTGTCGTCATCGCTCTCTCGGCTTATTTTGGCCGTCTGCCAGTCCTCTTCTACTTCGTCATCATCGCTTTCCTTACTGCAATCTGGTGCGCTGCAGCTACATCATTCGAGAGTTTCATGGCTGCGAGGATCTTGAATGGGTTCTTCAGTACTGTTGCGCAAGGTGTACGTCACGCTTCACTTTTACCTTTTTCTTTCTGGCTAGGTCTTGAAAGAATTAGCTGATATTATGTTAGGGAGGTCTTATGTTTATAAAGGATATGTTCTTCTTCCACGAGCACGCCCGAAAGATCAATATATGGGCAGGTTTTGTGATTTTATCGCCTTACTTTGGGCCATGCTTCACTGCCTTCATGCTCACGAAGCTATCCTGGCGTTGGGGATTCTGGCTCCTCACAATAATGACAGGCACATGTCTTACCCTCATTGTCTTGTTTGTTGACGAAACATATTACAACCGAAAGATTCCCTTCGCAGAACAACCTGTCCCCAAATCTCGCATATCGAGATTGATAGGTATCGAACAATGGAAGTCAAGACATCAGCGTAGCAGTTTCGGGGAGGCTTGGATGAGACAGGTTAAGGTTTTTTTGAAGCCCACTGTCTTCTTGACGATGTTTTATTATATGTTTACGTTTGCGTGGGTTGTGGGTATTAACACTACCCTCTCCATTTTCGTTACGCCCCTCTACAACTTTGGGCTAAAACAGATTGGTAAGGACTTTCGCCTATGGTCACCCCTCCTATTCCAAACGAACATCCCACTAATCCTTTTTCACACAGGCCTCTTCTATTTCACCCCTATAGTAGCAGCCAGCCTTGGAGAACTAGCCGGCCACTGGCTTCACGACCAAATAGCAAAAGTATACATGCGCCGTCACGCCGGAATCCTCGAACCGGAAGCGCGACTGATAGCAATCTGGATCTCCACACCCTTCATCCTCTCCGGTCTAATCCTGCTAGGCTTCTGCCTGCAAAGAGCATACCACTATATGATAGCCAGTTTCGCATGGGGATTATACGTCTTCGGAATCATGATCACTACCGTCTCTATCGCTAGTTACAATCTAGATTCATATCCTGAAGGAAGTGGAGAAATTGCAGCTTGGTTAAATGCCTTTCGAACTTTAGGCGGTTTTATCATTAGTTATTTTCAGGTTAGGTGGGCTGCTGCTGAGGGGACTGAAACTAGCTTTGGTATTCAGGCTAGTGTTTGTTTTGTGGTTTTTTTGATTATTGTTGGGGTTCAGATTTGGGGGAAGAGGTTGAGGGCTATGAGTGGGAGGTTGAACTTCAAGACGAATTGAGAGGGATGGGTTTTTTGTTGTTTATGGGGGTATAGTTGTTGAAGTCTTGGATCGTTCAAGTTCAGTTCTATGTATCCTGTTAATTAGTATACACCTCACAGGGTTGCGCAGGTCTCTAATAAGGGTTTCAAGTGTCGCTTAGAATGATGAAGGGGAAAGGCTCTAGGTCTGCGCCCTTACCAGCAACCATCTTGCGCTGATTTTTCTTTCCTCTATCACCTACTGATACCGAATTACCAATTTCTAGACCATCACGTCTTCCTTCACTATTACCGCCCACAACACGAATCTCCCATATTACAAAAGGTCTCTACCTAGACAATGGAAGAAGCTCCTCCTCCCTACCCAGGTTTCAATGCCTCCAGTTCGCAGAAGGAAGATTACCAGCGTAAAGCAGTGGGTTATTATGTATTCTAAACCCTTCCATCACCGTCACCCTGCTAATAGTAGAAGTTAAAACTAAACGAAACTCTTCAATATAGAGAGTTAGAAACCTACTCCCATCCGCAGGAGCTACTCGTGAGCATCATCGACAGAAAAGATGGTGGTTAATCGTCAACGATGCTTTACCACTAAGTTACCACCCACACAGGGGCATCGTTCACGACGGCGAATTCGTCGGCACTCTCAGTAAAGCTGGGTCTTGAAAGCTTGAAGCTCATCTGAGGCTTTCAAGACTTTTGAGATCTAGGAACAGGTATCATTCCGCACTCTGCGACGGACGTGCCTGATGCGGCTAGTGTACATCAATACCTAACATCACTTGTTCCAAATGACAGCAATAAGATATCTTGGTCCTCTTCAGATATAGGCAGTATTAATCATATCGTAAAGTATATACGCAACTCGTCGTCTTCCACTTCCCCACAAAGCATTTCAATACAGCTCTTTGCTAGTCCAGTATTCAGTGACACGCTCGACAGACTTGTCACCAACGCTTGTGCGCCGACTTTAAAATGGGCGAAACCCGAAAGTATCTACGATCCCGAAAAGTGGTCGTTGGAAACCTGATGTGGAGCAGGCCTTGTACGATGGGGAGTGGGCAGTGGGGAGGGGTGTTAAAATTACTGATACGGGGAGTTGAAGAGAAGAGGAATGAGGAGCTTGTGGGACTTGAAGAAAATATTTCCCGCTTTCAGTCAAACGTGATGCTTTTTCACAAGGAGGTAGGGGAAATGCGGATTGTGGAATTGATGTTGAATTGAGATCTTTTACAGCACTTTGATATTCAGGCCAAGGTTTTATGTTCTTTTCTTCTAAAGCTAAATTGTTAACAGAGCCACGAATTACATATTTCCTGTCGATGGACGGTACCTCGCTACCCAAAGTTCGAGGCTTGGTAAGAGTTATACAGCACAAATATAACTCTAAACGCAGAGCCCTTCTGTGTATGGAGGCAGAGTCGGTCCTATGTAATAAGGTCAGTGACAAGAAACGCTGCTTGGGAATTCTAAAGTTTAACATCATTGAGCTACCTGTATATCTACTTCTCTATCTATACTTTGCTTAGCATAATTTACGCCCTCGAATCATCTATCTAATCTCTTCTATCGGCACCAAAAGTACAAAAGTTACGTCCTACGTAGCTCACGAATGCGTAACTACCCAATCATCAGGAAGTCTCAAGTCTGGTGGCAATTCATACTGTCCACGACAAGCACCAGGTCCCACACAACCTTCAAGATTACACCGTCCATACAAGCGACAATAACACTCATCAGCACGCGGACAAGCCTGTATATTAAGCATCTCAAGATCGATTCCCAGGCCGTTAGATTCGCCTTGCTTGATAAACAGAATATGCCATACGTACGACAAGATTCGACCTGCGACACGATCATCCCGAGGTGCCGCTTTGGAATCTCCACCATGCACATTGGCACCACTTCCATCAAGTAGCCACTGTCGCAAAGCAACATACTCATCACGAGAATGTTGCCATATACTCTCACGGGCAACAACAAATTGAGCACAACACTGCGACCGAACCGCAGAATTTCGGCCTAACAGTACTCCCTCTTCATCACCAAATAAAGCCGTCAGAGCACTTGGCAATGCCGCATCAGATACCGATCTAGCATCCCACGGTGATAAAGCAGCCTGTACGGAAGTCTCCAGACTTCCCTGTGGAGATGTCGAAGGATAACAAGTACTAAGACTCCAATCACAACGCAGGTTATGATATCCCCAAGGCTTGAGTGCAGTAGATACATTCAGAGCCGCAAGAAGAGCAACGTTATCGTAATCCGGAGAATCATTATGCCAGGCCCAACGTGATCCATGGACGAAAGCTACTCCCGCCTTGGGGATGTTGTCGTAATTATCGATTAGGAAGGTTAGATAGGCCATTGCTTCGTGGCCGCGGTTTGCTGGGACTTGAAGATTTCTAGAGTTGCCGTTGGGAGGTGCATCGGCGGTGTAGATGCAGTGGTGGTACAGATTGGTTAAGCCATCGAGCCATGTAGATGGGCCATCGGCTGATACTCGAGAAACGACCAGTGCTGGCCTCGTCGTGTCGGCTAGCCCTGGACAGATCCCACGAGTCTCGGGGAGTTTGGATGAAGTGGTCTTGTACCGGATCTGGTTCCATGCGAAGGTCTTGTTGCTGGATTGCGGACGGTTAATGAAGAGTATAAGACATAATGCACTCCCGAACAATACGAGTTGAACGACCGCTTTCCTAGTTTTCCGCCTCATTTTCCCATGGTCCTTTTGCTTCTGTCTAGTTTGGTGAACGGTGAACGTTCATTATTATCATTTATCGATAATCGAAGCTACCTAAGGCTCCCCTTTTTTTTTTGTTTTGCAAACGCTCTAGCGGCGGCGGAAGAACCGGAAGTCGGTGCATGATTCAATTGAGGCTAATGCCGAAAGGGGGTCTTTCAGGGAAGTGGCATTAATGTGATTGGGGGTGAGCTTTTCTTCAGTATTGATTAGTGAGGATATACTCTTCAAGTAGGACAAGCTGTTTCTACACTTGGCAAATCGACTTGGCAATTGTCTACCTCGTGGACTTGGCATGGCGGAGGCTGATCCATCACTTTCCAATACTGCCAAGGTCGCTTGTTAAATCTTAACGCCGATCCTGTTTTTACTTACTTCGGTTAGGTTGACCACAGCTCACCCCCTTTTTGTTTTGGTCCGAGACGAGCTGCATTCTACTAGTCGGGGACTCTATACAAGATATTGAGTCTATATTTTCCCTTGTACTAATCTAGATATACATACATACATACATCCATATTATATATAATACTATTATTACCACAGATAAGCTTTTTTCGAGAATTAAGACAACGGGTCAAGGAACGGCTCACCGAGCTACCTGGGAATGCGTAACATGAAGGCTTATACGAATATAATGGCCTGATTGCACTTCAACCAAAAGGGAATATCATGCAAAAGATCTGTGAAAAGTCCATATTGCCTATCAGGACTGCAAAATTAGCAAGGTTGATCTTTGCATCAGCTAGCATTTGACTTCCACCCCAGTGTTATTGTCGGCCATTGTAGGGTCCTCCTTTCATAAACAATATATGGCCTTTGCATGAGGATAAAATTAAGTTGCATTATTGAGTTCATTCTAGGTACGAGGAGAATTTTAAAGCCTGTGCCTGTTGCACTTCGTATTGACTCATTAATACTAGGAACCTAAGCTGCTGATAGATGTTTGCGATTTTGGTATCTCTTGCCTCCCGGCGGTTCCGTGAAAGTTTTCATCTTATAGGCGGACACGGATTTTAAGACTGTCGCTAGTAGCGTACACGTAGAGTGTTCATTAGAAATCTTGGGGATATTCTCCTTGGCTTACAATTGTTCCTGTCTCGGCTAGACAAGCTCTAGTGTTTGTTTCATGCCGTTGGTAATGAAGATATAAAACCCTTGAATATTTATTTATCTCCTAGTATATCCAACACAACACAAAGCTACTCATAGTAATTCGGAAATTTCAGCCCCTTAAACTCGAAGGAAGTGCCTTCACGCTTATCTAACACAGTTTTATGATGTACATCCTTAACACGGGCGCGAACATATTCAGTGCCAGGAACAGCTGGTTTGTTGGGATTCTTGTCCTCTTCAGTAAGAAGACCAAGGCGATCGAGTAGAGGTGAAGGTACGGGCTTCATAAGCGTATTTCGCCCAGGTCGGCTGAAATAGAGCAAGCCGAGACGTGGCACGTTGATTTGATCTTTCGGCGGTGTAACGACCCTATGCACTGTAGACTTTACAAAACCTGTGGGGAGAATAAGTTGACAGCTTTTGGTGTTTGATAATCAGTCTCCGATACTCACCCTTCGTGAGAAAGATTAGGGTATCTGCTGCATTGCAAGTGATACCACCTTCAACTGGCTTGACATACTTCCAGCTCCCATCACGAGTTCGGATCTGCAAACCTGCAATGTGCTGGGAGAAGAGCAAAGTCAGACTACCAAAGTCTGTATGACCACCTTTTGTGTAACCTTGAGCGCGATCCCATTCGTCTTGTGTTCTGACGTTGTATATCATGTAACGTAGGTGATCATCAGAGTCCTCATCGTATGCGTGCGCATTGACAAGGTAGTCTTCCGGCAATTCCAGAATGATAGAGATAAGAACAAATAGTTTGCGAACGACCTTTTCCCAAACATCACGATGGAAGCTGGCAATCTCTTCATAGTTTTCACGAACGATCCTATGTTTTGGCTCATTGGCAAAGATCGGTATTGCTTTAGGGATATTGAGCTTCAATTGATGAGCATATGCTTCATATCATGTGGAGAGAGTTTTTACCATCTCAATATTATCCTTCACCCCAGTATCACCAATCCACCTTGAATTCTCTCGATATCCAAAGTATTCTCCCTTGCCAAAATTGCAAGGAGCTGAACGCTTCTCTTCAAGAGGTTCGTGGAAGAATGTGTTGCCAATGCTAAATTGTCGAAGGACCCGCTCATCGTCAAGGCCGCTGTTAACAACAACCCAGAATCCAACTTTGGTTACCGCATCGTAGAGTTGTTTGGCTAGTTCGTGCTTGCCTCCTGGTTCATCGAAACGCGAGAGATCAATCTTAACAAGTGGTGCCCAGTCAAGGTTCTCGGATGTCTGTGAAGGTCGGCTCCATTGCTTGACTAGAATTCTGTGGGAGGTTGTGGATTCAAAGCCCTCTGGTGTTGTAGCTGAGGGTGCCATGCTGCAGATACGCAACCTGTATGTATATGTGAAAGCTACTAAGTCGAAAAAAAATAGAACAAGACTTAGATCAGATCAGATGGTATAAAATAAAGGCAAAGAAAAACTTTGGAGATCGTTTCAGAGGTTATACTAAGACTAAAGTAATTTATTTAATAATCATGTAGAGTATGTACTACCACCGGAGTTGTACTTCCGATATAATATCTCATCATACATGCATATCATGCGTGCTCAATCGACATGATTTGACCACTTAATCTCCTTTTAATCATAGCGCTAATGCTCCTTTCAACTTCAATCCCTAGTAAGAAGCATACCCCGCTACGATTTTGACGATCATCTAATGTTGCGACTAAATTCGTCATGGCATCATCGCCCAATGATGAGCACTTTTCTATAAATCCCACTGATGGCTTCAAAGCCCGATCTTGACCTGTAAGCAGCATTGTAGAAGCGAGATATCGCACTATTGGCTATTGATTCGTGATATTGTACTTGGGTGTGCATTGATGTAGTGTCAAGGTTCCAAGCATATATTTGGTTCCATCCCCAACAGATAAAACTATGCAGTCTAATCTCTCTGTTCCACATCCTACTTATTTGAAAATTTTGCATTTTATTTTTTTTTTACATTGGACAAGATGGCCAACGAAAAACGCGAAAGTGTTTTAGTCCCTCCCTATATCATTTCTGCCAGATTAGGCGAGGATAGCGAAGCTTCAGATGCCAACTACGATGCTAAGTTTGAGAAGAAGGTCCTCCGCAGAGTTGATTTTTGGCTTGTCGGTTTCTACTCGCTAGTGTATATTTTCCGAGTCATTGATTCCGCGAACTATTCAAATGCAGCAATTATCAACCTTGAAGCCGGTACAAATATCAAAACGCAACTGCATTTCACTCCGTCCCAATGGGCTTGGACGCTCTCTATATTTTCATACAGCTACTTAATCTTTGAACCTTCCAACACACTACTTCTCAAAAAATTCCGTCCTTCGAGGTGGATGTTTGCCCTTATCCTAGCTTGGGGAATTTGCGCTTGTTCAGTTGCAGCAGTTCAGGATTTCAATGGCATGATGATTGTACGTTTTGCTATTGGCATGGCTGAAGCTGGATTTTATCCGTCAGTCTTATATCACATGTCTTTTTGGTACAAACCTAGCGAGATGCCGTGGCGCATCGCACTCTTCTATAGTGTAGGCCAGATTGCCAGTGCGCTCAGTGGCCTTCTCGCGTATCTCATTGGCTTCATGAATAACCTTGGCCATCTTGCAGGTTGGAGATGGCTCTTTCTTCTTGAAGGACTCCCTGCTATTATCCTATCGGTCGTCGCCCTATTTGGGCTTCCGGATTACCCACAAACTGCTCCCATGCTAAGCGAAAAGGAGCGTATATTCATACTGCAACGTCTTTCATCCACGGCTCCTTCTGGGGATACGGGGAACTGGGACTTTGCAACGCTCAAAGTGTTATTTTCAGATCCAACTCTGTATACTTTTGCGATTTACTGGGTTGGACACGGGATCGGTGGATTTGGTGTCGCGTATGCTTTACCGACTGTTATCTACCAACTGGGATTCACCACAACCTCCCTTTCTCAATTGATGAACATCGTATGTTGAGAACTACCGCATTTGTTTTTAGAATTTTGGCTAATTTTTGCAGCCTCCCTACTTATCTTGCTTTCTATTTCTCAATCTGTTGGGCTATATGCTGCACAAGAAATGGATAAAGCCTTGGACAACGGCCGTTGCAAGTATGTGCACCATACCTTCTTAATTATTTATTTTCCATTCTAACACCAGAATAGTCGAAAGTGCAATAATCATATGCTACATCCTTCTGATAACTGTGTCCAACGCAGTAGTCAAATACCTTTGCCTCATCGTTGCAACATCATGTGCCGGGTCAGCATATCCAGTAATCTGGCCTGAACGAATACGAGTACTGGAGGGGACCGTAGCTGCTGGTATTGGAATTGGTCTAACAAATGCAATGGCTCAATTCGGTGGCATTGTGGGACCTCATGTCTACAGTACCGTCTTTGGCCCAACTTATCACGTTTCATATGTGATCTGTCTTTGCTTCCTCATAGTAGCCATTACTGCTATTCTATTATCATGGCTCTTAGTTTGGCGTAGGGATCGAAAAGTCGCGGCGCAAGCTTTAGACTAGAGGTATATGTATTGTGCAATGCACTACTTATTAAGATACACTTGGGACATAATAGAACTAGCTTACCATCATCTAGCTCAATGAATTTGTACTTTTAGATATGGATAGGCAGCTAGTGAAAAGTACATGCCCAATATGAATTGACGGGGGTTTCGTAAGCGTTTGAGTTCTTGTTGAGTCTATGCTTCAGTATTAACGCCATCCTTCTCTTGATATAACACTTCAATTGCCAGTCCCAACTCAGTTCCAGGATAATCACACACGAAATATAGATACTGAAAAAGTGTGTGGAAATCAGGTACTGCGATTTGGCTATATTCAATCATTCTTTTGTATCATTTGTTATTGAGTAAATGACTTATTTGAGTAAATTGGCTTGATTTCGGTATCTGGTTCAAAGCTTGTGCTTGAGGAAGCGCACCAACAGTAAAGGACTTCTTGCTTCTAAAAGGCTGCCTCGTCAAATCTGGCCCAAATTATATATGCCTCGTTATTAAAACAAAGAAATCAAGCCGCTTCGACTAAATGGTCTTTCAATAATCTCGATAATTGTCATTATTGTCCTCGGTTATCAAGAAAGAGGTTCGCTTAACTTAATTACAATACCAAGCTTTTTGTAAGATTGTCTCAGCATTACGAGGGGGAACAGTCGTCTCTACAGATTCGTACGCTTCCTTGCATTTTGTTTCTGTGCCAGGTTGATGACTAAAGTATATCTGAGAGAGAATTCATATAGAAACTGACAATAGCAAATGTCACTTTACTTGAATTGATCCCGAAGTACAAAGAAAGAGAAGTTTAAGAGTAAAGAAAACAAATTTAGTTCCTATTTCGCTTTCGTCCCCGAAATTGTAGGCTGTAGTTAATGATAGCAAGATCTCTATGGCCCCAATACTTCCGCAAATTTAAACCTATGTCAAGAACGAAAAGCTCTAATTAAAGAGACTCCAAGGAGGATACAAAGACAAGGTCCAAGGACAAAAATTGCATAATGAGAAAAGCTTAGAAAATTACTAATATCCTATCTGCTTCCGCTTCGTCCCCGCGCTTCAATTTGATTCTTAGTAATTTCTCAATAGAAAAGCACTATGAAGACCAGTATGCGAGGTCGGACAGAGCCGAGGGGTATTTCTTTTTCTTTCTTTTTCTTTTTTTAGAGAAATTGAATAGCCATGATGCAGAGGAAGTTCTAGTGGTGTGTAGTCTGTTATAGCGAAGCAAGATGTCATATTAATTTCGTAAACCTAGTAGGTTTTGTTTGCGATTCTTGTAGCTTTTAGGTTTTGAGGTACCGTATACTTG
>JAJONI010000619.1:0-16636 GCA_022190145.1 Pezicula rhizophila
ATAGCTACTCATTCTGCCCTGATTTGGGCAGACAGAACACTCAATTCAATCTGTTCCACCCTATATTCTTACCAAAACAGTTAATAAACTGAATACATGAAAAAGCCACCAAAATCCATAGTAAATGACAGCTTTACGATGATCCAGAATTAATAAGCAGGGTACTATATGAGCTGAAATTTGTGGCTGCTTATTCCATAATAATAAGCCAGCTAATGGCACAAGAAATGAAAATATATTGATTATGCCCAACGCACGTGATTTGGGTCCACACATAGAAACCCCCACGCAGACGCAAGAAAGGCTTAAAAAGCACAAAGCTCACTTCCATCTTTAAATTTCCGTATCGTGGTAGTGTCCATTGCTGTATAATCACACATTTCCTGTATTTTCTCCATCCAGTCTGTGAACGCTTTTGTCCGAACAAGATTGTAGTGGCCCAGCATCTTCACCATATGACAGCCAATGGCGGATTGCGTATCTCCGGAAGTTTTTGTTCTCAGATACCTCCCGCAGACCCCTATTTTTAAGTTCTTCTTCATGATGATCAACTGGTTGAAGGAATCTGATACATGAACTGGGCACAGAAGCAGTTGCGTTTTCATACTCTTTCTCAAAGAACTCTCTCACTGATAAGTGAGCTACACGAAATATCAAGAGCTCCGCATCAACAACAACAAGATTGCGACAGGCATTGAGTAATTCCTGCTCTATTATTTTTGACTGTTTGCCAAAATTAATCAAAGCTAAGAAATCAGGTATCTGCAAATTTTCCTTCACACAGAGCAACCAGTGGATAGTTTGTTGTGCCAGTTTAAGTTCTTCAAGATCTGATGCAAGGATGTCCTCGTATATTCGTCTGTACGAATCTTCTAGATCCTTGGGCAATTTGTTGAGTCTACATTTAAGACCGCCCAGGGATCCTGCAGCTGATAGCCACTTGATTTGGATAGAAACCCATCTAAACTTATCAAAGCATCAGCAAACATATCAAAGGAACGCTATCCGGGAATCTTACATTCCTTGAGCATTCTCTACCAGCTTTTTCTCAATGGCTACTTGAAGATTTTTGGACACAAAACTACGAAGGTATAGATCAACCTCGAGAGCCCTCGCTAGCTCCTTACGAACAAATCTCTCAATGTCGACTATATCGATATTGCGATGCTTTGATAGTTTCACAACAATTTCTTGATCATCCCGGCTTGAAATCAACAGGTGGACAGTCCCACCGCGCAAGTTTTGTTGGAGGGCCAAGTTGATAGCATCAAAGGTTTCAAAAAGCAAGCCCCTTTCCTCTCTATTCAGCTCGTCGAAAGCGTCTATGACGATAGTGGTCGAGATTCCCAAAAGTATTTCTGTAAGTAAAGTAACGACTTCTGGAATTACAAATTGCTCCAGATCGTGGTGATGTTTCCCTCGCTATTTCTTCCTTTCGATGATACTCCTGTGCCACAACGTCTTTGAGTTTATCATGGTCTTGGTCGTCGAATGCCAGCTGACGTAGCAAGGACCGAAGAACTTCTTTTGGATCTGCTCGCTCCCTTTCAGACTCTCCACGCAGGCAGTAGAAGTACGCAATATTTGGCTGCATCTTCAGATGCTCAAGAGCGCACGCAATCAGTTTGCTCTTGCCGGAACCAGGTATACCATGTGACCACAACACAGCTGATTCTGATTTTTCCCATGTATTATATTCTTTCTTTTGGAACAACCACTGACCAGAGTCTTCGAGGAGACCATCTAGAGTAGCTGTGTGATGCTTCCAATACCTCACACATCACATCTGCTTTAGCCGCTTAACATTGCACTCTTTGGCTTATTAAAGAAGCGATTGACAGCTGCGCTCTCTCACCTTAATCAAGCTCAGCTCGTACAAATACAGAAGTTCGAATGGATTGAGGCATATATTAAAGCTCGGTTAGAGGTATTTAATCGTTAGAATATTGAATTAGCATAGCGTAGAGCTAGTTTATACCTATTTAATCGACAGAGAGTGCTTCGTACAATGGCCCGAGAGACAACCCCACAGGTGGAAAGACCTAAAACACTAACCTAGTTTGATATTTTTAATTAAGTCTTTGTCAATAGTTCGCTACTAGATGCAACAATCCTACAAGAGGCAAATAAGCTTCTTAATTCAGCAATCAACGATCGTACGACTATTCCTACTCTAGTCCGCTAATATATCTGAAAACTAACTACCAGGACTAAGCAACTTCAAGCACAAACTATTGTCCACTAACACGAGGCACAGAATCTACGATTAATTATAAAGAAGCGTAGGACCCGTGCAAAAGGAAAGAGGGTAGTTTTAAAAGGTCACTTCTATGTTTCTACGCAAGAATTATGTGATGCAGTAGTAGAGGCTGAAATTAAGACAAAGAGGCAGGCAAAAAAAAAAAGGCAAAAACAAAGGGCAAGGCTAATTCGTACGAGGCTAGGAGTAAAGAGGATATTGAAGAAGAAGGTCGGGATGAATCTAAGAGCGAGATTAGTGATTATATTATAGTAGATATTGAATAATTCAAGTTTTATGAGGGGGTCTCGAAAAATCCCCCGCGTTACGCCATGACTTACGTTAGTATACAGTCCTTCAAATGTATAACAGAGTTACACATTCGAGTAAAGCATATCGCGAAATAAATGCCCTCTGCGAGGTCTATGTTGCTCACAGAAGTCCCATCATAAGTAGAAAGATAAGCCGAGGCTTTAGTGACTGAGACACGACTACGCCACTTCGTTCAGTATTGTAAGCTGCCTCTTTGTGTAGTTGGTTACTTGGGCTCCGGATTGTGGAAATTGCTTTATCCGGGCCGATCTATTTACTAAGTGTTCGAATCATTTAAACGTTGTGCACGAAAGTACTATATAATAAAGAAACGCTTTTATTCATAGTCTATTGTACAATGACATATTAACCTTCATGGGAGGGAACACTGTACTACCCGCAGTCCCCACCGCCACCATGATTGCACCTTCAGTTCTTCTCCCTGCTTGTGCAAACTAGATCCCTAGGACATCTCTTTGTGAGAGACAGGGGAGGAAAGCGTTTGGAAATTGCAAGCTTGTTGTTGTTAGCACATTGCCATCTTTAGGATAGCGATACTTAACATACACTGACATGCATTAGTATTGTGAAGCCAAATGCTAAAAGGCTTATTGGCGAAAGCACAAGAAGGTCTGTAAGTCTTCAATGGGAAAGGAGATCTGGTGTCTAGCGTGGGACTGTGAAGGTCGCGAACCGCTGTGGGCGGCCAACACAGCTGCCAAGAATTGGCACAACGTGTTCGATTTTGGAAAATCTTGAGCTAACTTAGAACGCAAAATTCAGCGCTCGTTAAACTGATCGCCCCTACTCTAGAAAAGAGGAAGGCCGAAAAGACAATGACGGTACCAAATCCTTGTGCACCATAGTTGAACAGTCCGGGATTCTTCCAATATTCAATTCCTGTGGTCATCGAATTTTAGTGGGTAAAAAGTGATGCGCGGGCCTGAAAATTCGGCACAATCTCGGAAGATCGCTGACCACCTTCTTGCCCGTACCCGTACATGCAGGTCCCACTTTAATTCTTGTCATCGCTGACATGCGACACCAAATTCCCTGACAGTTCTTTACTGTTTGCGGATAAAGGCGCAGAGAGGATAGAACTGTACAGACTGCAGTACTCTAAGTTCGGAGATTGAACAAACAATGTTCGAAACGAGAGAAATTTGCAGATCGAATGTTTTATTGTCATCATATTTTGTACCTTCCGTACCTCTCTCACTCTCTGAACTATACTCTACTCATAATTCCCTCATAAGTCATATGATGTCGAGACTATGTTATAGTCTAACCATATCATCTATGCCTCACATTCTTTTGAATGATATTTTGGCCTATCAGCCTCTAGGAACTTGTTTAGCCTTAACATGTCAGCCCCTGGTAGATTCCTGTTAGATGCTAACAGATAAATGGCCAACTTTAAGAACTTGGCGCCAAGATGGCAGTGAATAAGCCTTGTTCACAAGGTTGTTTTCAAGGGTCGAAGTAACTCGACAGGGAACCTTTGATGGTACTGTATGACACTTCTATTTCTGTGTTTTTTTGTCACATTCGACGTCAATGAATAATGCTATGCTGAAAACTAAATCACTCTATTTAGCCTCCCCTCATGCGTAAATAATTCTGCCTCACTAATTTCCTAATTTACTATAGGGTATTACTAGTAATCTTATTTGAACAGTATCTGTGCCCAATTTTGCATCTTATATCTTCTTGCTCTCCCACAGAGATGTTTGTAGCCTTGTCTTTCCCTTTATAGATATCTCGCAGCCATTGCAATCACGAACTAAGGCACAAGGGCATTATAACTTTAAGGTCAACAGCCGCAAGACCAAGCTTGGTCAAACGGTCCCTTTGAGTATTCACTCTCAGCAATAGCTCGTTCTGTCATGACTACTAAAAAGACAATATTTAAGCCGTTCAAGGTTTCTCGTTATCTCTAGAGGCGGCGCAGCAAAGACATCGAAAGCCGAGGATACTCTAAATTAAGCGACACCACTCCCCATACTCGGGCTTATCGTGCGATATCGACTGTTACTAGTAAGAAGAACTTTCTCGGCTGGAATGGCCGAACAACCTTCCCTAGGACCTGTTTTCGAGTGCCAAATAATCTTTCTGGAGAAGAATTAGGAGTGTATCAGATTCTTGATGAAGTCCTCGAAAATCGCTATGCAAAAGGCCAAGAACCATCTTATGTAGTTGTTGTCACAGATCTTGCGAAAGATTACGACGATCTATTAGCTATAGTAGTTTTAAAGGAATATTATTGACTTGGTCTGATTATACTTGATGGATTTATCGCAAATCTAGACCCGGCCTAGGATTGCGCCTAGTTTAGTAGGGGAGCTTTGGATAAGATAGGTTTATAGAACATACTAATTGCTGTCGGTTCTAACGGAACTAACAAAGTCCATACACCTTATAAGTATGAATTTAAGATCTGTGATTTTATAGAAACCAACTAGAAAGTTACGGAGACAGGACTAGAGCTGCTGCTTCGAGTATACAGGCGCGCGGAGAGGTACAACTACAAAATCAAAGTTCTCCTATTATCATCATTAAGGGATATCAACAGTTTTGTTTAGCAAGAACAAAAGCTGTTTATCAAATTCACCTTAGAAGTCGTGATGTAAGGCGGATGCATAATCTTGCCTAATAAATTAAAGGCAGATCTAATAGCTGCAAATAACAACTTTAATATCAACTCCGCTAATCATTTCTATGAATTCTTGTATAAGAATAAGATTAAATCAACCTCTTATACTAAAGTAGCCACTTTTGCAACTCTAATTAAGTTAGGCTTGTTTATAAAGTTGGCTAATGACGGACACCTAGTTGGTGTGCATTTACGCAAAGTCCAAGCTCTGCAGGACTTTGAATTCTACAGTTAAGCAGAGAATGAGGATCCTTCTAAACGCTTCCGGGACTGGATAGATGCAAAATGGTACCTGGCTAACAAGACTAACTGGTTTAAGAACTATTCAGAAACGGATCTATATCCTAAGGGAAAAGAAGTTATTCCATATCTCACTAAAGTTATAGCATATGACGCATTACCTGCAGTTGGTAGCGCCGGAGACGATGTCTTAGATAATCTAGGGATGCTAACCCGTGGTTCTGACATTCATAAATGCGTCGGAGTCGAGCACAAAGATGGCACTAATGATCCTGGCTTAGACGGCAATCGGATGTCTCTAGCTATATGCACTCTTATAAGGGGCTCTCTTTTAGCATCTCTTCAGAATTTATGAGCACTAAAATACACACTAAAGCATCTCTTTAAATGATGCAGCAGAGATTAGTGTATTGATACGTAGGACTGTAGATTAGGATAAGAATTAGATGATTGCAAGTGGTATTGGGATCGCCGGGCAATTGATGTACGCAATGAAAATTAAGATAATTATTGGAAACAGAGGACAAGCTACTTTCGAGTTTAATTTCTGGAAGGATTACAGTAAGAAGCCATTTTGATTTAATCAAATAATACATAAGTTAGTGCCGGTTGACTTAATCAATGGGCAGACTAGTGAATATCACATAGTATGCTCGTCGTCGAAAGGTGTTGATTAGTGTGAAATCCTTATAGTCCTTGGCCAAAGATGCTAAAGCAAATACCACGTCGCATTCATCTTTTGTTTCGAACTCCGGTAAATAGGAAAGCAATGCTTCCATCTTGCAAAATCGGTGGGGTTCATCGCGATCTCTTATAGGAGACAAAACTTTGTTATAGACTGCAATGAGGGAATGTACACCAACGCCACGAAGTTCGCCGATAGAAGAACGGCCATAGCGCAAGAGTGAGGATTCGAGTGTCCTGAGAACAGAGGATCTAAAGGCCACCCTTATGGCTGTAGAAGCAAAACCATATGCCAGCCAGCCAACGGTCGTCCAAAACTTGACTGATCTTCCGGCGGGGTGTCACGAATGCATTGGCTTATCTCATCCAACTTCTCAGTGAATAATTCAACTACCTTACAGAAGCGTACCCATGGAACTGAAGCGGATCCACAGCGCAAAACAGGGTGTCTTGCAAACACAACTTCTTGGATCACCCATCTGCGCGTGAACCAACTTCTTTGCATCAAATTAGCAAGAGCTATCTATGCCTTCGAATATTCTGGGCTAACTGATAGTTTGTCAATCTCTTTGACGGACATATTCATCATAAACTCCATTCCAAGACCGCTGTCGTTTGCAGCCTCACCCAGCCATATTATGACCTCGGTTGCTTTCCTATACTGTATATCTCTGCCATACGTCTAATCCGCTGGCTTTTCTCTCACAAATTGTCCTGATCGATACAGAGTACATCAATCCACAAGACCAGGTCTTCGGACGTTCGTAGAGATCGTAATGCGCATGCTAGACTCTTCGTAATCGGTAGTTTTCGTAGATATTTATCCTTCACCTGGATATCTTCTACACCCGAATCGGTTCCCCATGCGTACGAAAGGGCACTATAGGAGCTTTCTTGATCGAATCCAGCGGGAGCGAACTCGATTGAGAGTAAATCTCCTGCTGGTGAGGTTGCACCGTTTCGATGCAAAAGAACCGAGCGAAACCCGGCACTTGTTAATGATGTATATGTGTCACATGTGAATGTAGACTGCTGCCTAAGGATTAGAGTGAAAACACTTTTTGAAATCTACTGTACCGAATCTAGTTCGAATAATGCGTCTTTTTGAATATGATGATGGCGATTTTAGCCTAACTAACAGTTTCGGTGACGGCAGTCCTGGGCATGCCATACTGTTGGGTAATTCTGGTACTATAATCTCGAATATATAAGACGGAAATCAGTGATGAATTGCTTGGTTTCTACAGAAGAAACTTGGTGATATTTATATACAAAATGAAACAGTGGTTGATTGCATATTCATAGTGCTTAGTGAGCATTGTAGACAGAGCTAGAATGTATGTGAAATCAATACAATATGACTGGATTGGTAATGCAGAAAGAGTGATTTTCTGATGCAACTTATATTGCGCCCTCTATTGATATATAATAGCAACAACGTCAATGGTGGCAACAATGTCTTATTTGGCAACACATACATTCACACACATGGGAAGCGGGGGATGTTACCTCCAAAGAACTGATGGATGGTTCTAGGCAAGATCCGATTCTGTGCAGAGTAGGCTAAACGGGTTACAATACTTTTGTGTGGACACTTGTTGCATCCACAAATCGAGCAGCAATGAGCTCCAAGGGGCCATCAGTTCTAGGTTTAGCTTATACTATAATGTGGCTAAATGCTACGCCTATCAGATGTTTTGAGGTCTTCCTTAAACACTAGCGAAATAGTATTAGGCTACCCTAGGAATCGGAAGTTCGGAAAAGCAGATGGTACACCCGGGGCTCGACCCTTTAAGAAATCGCACAAGAACCATCCTTCCTGTTGCCTGATATACAGCAATAAAGAAACGATATACGTGCTCTTATGCATCAGTATCATAAGCTCAAGTCATACTGCGAGCAGATATGCCAGGGGCTCAGCTATGATAGGCCTTGAAGGAAGTACAGATGGATCCTTTACAACCACTTTCACCATCCCTGAAGCTATATGCTTTATGCTTAGCTTGCTTTCCTCCTTTTTTTGTATTATTTGTTTTGGAAATATTGTAAACAGTAATGTTATACTTATATACATATATAGCTACAGGCAAACAAGGAATTGGAGTCCACAAGGATGGAGGCGGCCTTGGGAACTGAAAGGTTGGAAGCAGCAGAGAAGGAGGACGTTGGGCTAAAGGTGGAACTGGCGAAGGCAGACGAGACGTTGGAGCGAGTGAGGAACGAGCGGGTTGAGTAGCGGAGTGAGCGCAGACACTTGGTGTTTATACATTTCAAAGCAATTTATTGACACCCCTCAGATACCAAGATATGCTAGACTTTGTCTAAGAACAAGATCATGAGCTAGGTTGCTGACTCTGGCATGGAAGATTATACTACAATGCTTAGAGGGCCTATGACAATCAAGGCGGTCATTTTTTCTTTTAACTAGATGTGTTTGGAGAAGTTCTTATACTATAGAACTTCTAGCATGGGTATCTCAACGGGTAAATTCAAAGCTAATATGCGCATCTGGGAATTCAGATTAGTTCAAGATAAAGCCTTAATTGCATCTCAATCTTACCATATCTATGCTTGCACCATAAAGAAAAAAGTAAGCTTCGAGGATCACCACAAGCTAAGTGTCGGATCTTGGCCTGTTCCTTTTCTGAGCCATCCAATTCTAGTGCGAGGCGAAACATCTTGCATCGTAGATAAATGCATATAAATTGGGACAGTTCCTTTTAAATACAAGCAAAATATAAGTTTCATATTACTACGTATGCGGCGATGGTAGCGATCTACAGCCAGTGGGCTTATTATCGTCAAAATTTCGGCTGCTGCGCAAATTATCAAAACAATTAATAGAATAAGAACTTCACGAGGAAAGGAGCCTAGAAGGCTAAGCAGACGCAACGCGCTTGAGCTGGGCGGGTGTGAGGTGACTGCGAGTTGGGGTGAAATATCAATCATCTTTTATATGGCCGCCCCTAACGCCAGTTCAACTAATCCCTCAGCCCTTAATTGCCTAGCGTTTAACTAGGCGCACACTAATATTTCAATTCATACTAAGGCTGCATTGCTCTAAACACAAAACGAAAAGAAGGTGAAAAATCTTCAAACATCGTTTCATTCATAAATTTAACCTTCTATCACCTCGAACCTATGACCGTGTTGATGTATCCGGTCTACATCTATAATACACCTGAAACAGAGATTGAAAAACCTACAGTCCTTACAAGCATGACGGCTACCATATATTTCCTAGATTATTTGATTAGCTGACATATATGCTGTTAACACATAACTTACATGATAACAAGAACTACATTCGTAGTACTGGCGATTACCAGGTTGCTTTGACTCTGCTTGGCTTGTATTATCCTGGAACAGCGAAGCTAAAGACTCATTTTGACAAAACGTGGCTACATTAAGCGGTGTCCAGCCGTTGATATCCTTTCGGTTCGAATCCGCTCCAGATCCTCTTAGTATATGTACGATCTTGTGACTGCCATTTCGACAAGCCCAATGAAGTGCTGTCCAGCCACATGTATCCACAAGATTAATATCAACATTATTAGACTCTAAGATGACTTGGATGATCTGGTCTGACCCACCAGAAGCAGCAAAATGAAGTGCAGAGCAGCCTTGCAGGTCTTGATATTTCCAATCTAGTATGTCGATATTAGATAAGACAAGATCTATCAGCTTACGATGACCTCCTCTTATAGCAAGATGAAGTGGATATCGGCCTTGATTGTCTTGGTGAATAATGTTGGCCTGCTTGTCGAGGAGCATTTGCACAACAGCTTGATGGCCATTATATGCGGCTGCTTGGAGAGCATTACCGTAGAAGCCGCCTTGAGCATTGGCGTCGGCGTGCTTGTCGAGGAGGAGTTGTACAACGGCTTGATGGCCCCTATATGCGGCTGCTTGGAGAGCATTACCGTAGAAGCCGCTTTGAGCATTGGCGTCGGCGTGCTTGTCGAGGAGGAGTTGTACAACGGCTTGATGGCCCCTATATGCGGCTGCTTGGAGAGCATTGCCGAATTCACAGCCTTGAGCATTGACGTCGGCGTACTTATCGAGGAGGAGTTTTACAACGTCTTGATCGCCCTCATATGTGGCTGCGTGGAGAGCATTGCCGAATTCGCCGCCTTGAGCATTGACGTCGGCGTGCTTATCGAGGAGGAGTTGTACAACGTCTTGATGGCCCTCATATGCGGCTGCTTGGAGAGCATTGCCGTAGTAGCCGCCTTGAGCATTGACGTCGGCGTGCTTGTCGAGGAGGAGTTGTACAACGGCTTGATGGCCCTTATATGCGGCTGCTTGGAGAGCATTGCCGAATTCACCGCCTTGAGCATTGACGTCAGCGTGCTTGTTGAGGAGGAGTTGCACAACAGCTTGATGGCCCTCATATGCGGCTGCTTGGAGAGCATTGCCGTAGTAGCCGCCTTGAGCATTGACGTCGGCCTGATTGTCAAGGAGCATTTGGACAATGGCCCTGCTCCCTTTTATAGCAGCTCCATATAACGCATTTCTAGTGTAACCAGTCCGTTTGTTAACGTTAGCACCTTTAGAAAGTAGCAACCTAACTATTTCTTCATTCCCGTTGGCTGCTGCTCGTTCTAGTGCTGTGCACTTGCTCTTATTTTCTGCTTGAAAATCAGCCCCAGCATCAAGTAGTGCTTTGACAACTTGTGTATGGCCCCAGCGAGATGCATGGTGGAGTGCTCGGTTTCCATTACCATCCGTTTGTTCAAGATCAGGGTGTGTCACTAACAAACCCTTTACAACGCTCAAAAGACCTGCACTAGACGCAATATGGAGCATAGTTGAAGATTCCTCAGGTTGCCGTCCAGTTCGGTCATAATAATCAAGGATTCTATAGAATCTGACCCAATGCTTCGGTATACTTGGATAGTACTGAGTATAACGTAGAAGATAATCCTGTGGAACCCCTCGGGTCTCGGCCTTTTGGGCGTGCAAGAACCAGGATCTTGCAACGTAATCCATGAATGGAAGCCTGGTCTTGATAGACTTAGCATCAAGTTTGTTCCAGCTGTCCATCTCCGCAATTCTCATATAATTTGCACAAATAAGCGACAACTGATGATGGCCTTGTCCGATTAGATCTCTAGCAGTCTTATCGAAGATTCGAAGTCCATCTTGTAGGAGGAAGTCATTCACAGATTGGTGAATAAACTGTACGATCCGATCACCTTTATGCTGCTTGGATTCTACGAGACCTCCAGACAAGCTACGGATTCGTTTCAACATCTCGTCTTCTGGTTGCAATTCTAGTTCTGGGAGAGAAGATTCTGGACTAAGTATCTCTTTTTCTGGTAGACCCATAGCGAAGCGTATCTCAGTCACGGTCAAGGGCCTCTCGGTGAGACATACCCATCTCATGAGGCGCAAAGTTAGCGGGTAATCCTTTTTGTCGATAACTTTCCTTAGGATGTGTTCATAGACCTCGCCTAGCTCTTCCGGAACCTCATCCAGTAGTTGTCTGATCTCCTTTCGCGAGCAACCCTTATCGTAATATTTAATCATCAAACGAACCACAAGTATGGCCCATTGAAACACTCCTTGTGCTTTTTCAACGATGGTATCTTGCAGTTCCACAAGATCTTCTTGCTTGAATTTGCCTGTACCGAGACTCCTATGAAGCCTGTCGCGAACGTACGCCGAGATATCTTCTTTGTTCTCATCCTCAACGTAGACATCGAGACTGGTGTTACTTCGTACTATCGGATAATGCCGACACGAGATGCAGATTTTTCTAGTACTCATTCCGACCGCAAGCTGATTGTTCAGCTCTTGAAAGTATTCAGCGATCTCTTTTGCTGTGTCAGCCCCAGCCTCATCTAAGGCGTCCACAAAGATCGTTATTTTCCTCGATTTAGTGGCGCGAACGACAGCGTAAGAGAAAAGGTCTTCCAATTCCTTGCGTTGCCACTCCCAACCTGATCCAGCTTCTCCGAGCTTTTTTTTCTCTCTGAAGGCAGCCAGGACTAGTGATCGCACTAAAGGCACCTTGTCGTATATTTGATGCAAGAGAGACCGAAACATGCCGATCGGAGTCTTCTGTAGTACAGTGCCTCGTCCATGGAAAAAGAAGTCGAGAGACAAACTTTGCTTTGAAGGATTTTTCTGTAATTCGCGATATATGAACGCCATCAAAGTTGATTTCCCTGAGCCAGGCTTTCCTTTTATCCATAGCAGTCCGTGTTCGCCGCCTAGCCATGTCTTGTAGGACTTGTGTTGCAGTATCCACTCACACGTATGTGAGAAAGCTTTGTCTACTTCTTGTCGACGGTAGGAGATCTCTGGAAAGGCGAGCGATCGAAGGCAGGCTTGGCAAAAATTAGCATTGCGCAATAACCTAAGGTAGACGGCGGAAGAAGTCATACAAAGGTCTTCGGACGTCATTGCTTCATCATTCACTAGTAAAAGAATTAGATACGATCTAAAATATCTTCGGCTCTCTAAAATTTCATGAATATGTAATGCGAATAAACAACTACTAACGTTCATTAAGCTCGTCAACCCAATCCTGGAGCACATTGCAAACTGCTTTGTAGCTCTCGCTATCCTTGCCAGTGAATCTGCATATGCTTCTATGGTCACAGCCGTGCATAGGTACACATCTCTCCCCCGGAATATCCATGAAGCCACTGATATCGTCAACAATCTTGCCATAGCTTGTTAGCATTACTTCGGAACAATCTGCCATGTGGAATTGATACATACTCTTGACTTTGTAGGTGGAGTGATGTCTTGTTCAATAAATGAAGCAATATGAAAATTACTCGCCTGATGTCTGAAGTTTGTTGAGATATCTTTAAGGACTTGGGAGTCCTTTTCAAGGGCCTGGATTAGGTCTAATCTCATACGTCCAACAAATCTTGACGTTCCAGTTAACGCTACGTTGGCTATGCGGGTTAATACAGACAGAAATTGCGTGGATCCAGATCCGCGGTGAGGCGTGGCAAGGAATAGAATGCCGTTCACAGACGTTCGGATACTTTCGTAGAGTTCATCCTCAATCTTGGCAAGGATGAGTGCCTAAAATTTTATAAGCTGGAAATTATTGCAAGGGCTAGTGCGGTAGACCTTCTTGACTACAATTCCTCCCATGCTATGACATATGAATATAATCGGCCGCTTTTGTTGCTATATCGATGTTAGGGGCTTGGGTATATAGAAGATACAAGGATAAGAAAATCACAGAACTACTACAAATACTCTCTCGTCACAAAGCATTCTATGACAAAAAAGTTTCTATGAACTGATGAAAAGGGGACAAACATCCTTGCTCCTTCTCTCTCGTTTTAAACTCTCTAAAAGAGACCTCGCAAATGTATCGATGGTTCCTGTAGCGAAAGTGCAGAACACATCTGCAGGGTATCCATATGAAAAGACTCGCACGCCTGGCAAGTCCTTTGGTATGAGGTCTTGGAGCCAAAAGGTCCCATTACCGTGAACCCAGGTATCGTAAGCATTCCCAGTTATGCCATGAACCGCAACAATGTCCAAAGAGTTTCTTACTCTGTCTTCGTCATCATTAGAGGCTGGAATTGGTACGTGGATGGGGTGGAGGCCTAATTTCGCAGTTGAGTCGTGAGCGATGGACTGAGGCGGTGCTTGTATCACCTGCTGCGTATCACTTGAAGGCACTATCACGGCCCGTTGCCCATTCGATACTGTATTCGTAGACGATTTGGAAAGGGGGGGGTTGACTGGCGAGCCAGAGCCAGAATGGGAGACAATGCCATTCTGCATCTTCGGCTTCTCCCAGAATTTCCTAAAGGATGGCATCGCTGTCTCCTATCAAGCCATGTCAGGCCTTTGCTTCTCTAAGACCACATTTTTTACCCTGGATATGCTCACTCTCAGCGTTTAAGAATGCAATAGTATTGTGAGTTAGGCGCGCTGGTCGGCCGAGGCTGTGCAAGTACAGGCCTACTGTTGCGACAGAATTCCTTAATCCGCTAGGGTTTTGCTAGTGGAACTCAAAGTCATAAACTTCGAGGTGAGAGAAGAATGCGAGAGTGAGGGGTGACAGTATTCTAATTGAAAGATCCAAGTGAACATAAGCTGAAGCTGAAGCAAAATAAGAGCCAAATGCAGACGTTGTCGCAATGTGTCATGATGTGAGGGGTTGGCGGAATTAGAGGAATGATTGGAGAGCAACGCTGCCCGTACCGCCTCATTTCATTTCAGCTGATGCACGAACAAACATCGCTATCAGGTGCATCCTTATTTGGCGCCAGTGCAGGACAGGAGATACTGCAGAAACCGGAAAGGAAGTCAAGGGTTTCCATTTAACACTGAGGCACAAGATCCGAAAGAAACATTAATTAAGGTGGCGACCCTGCAACCTTTTCATATGCTATTAGTCAACGTAAGGCTGAGATCTTCTTATTCCAGTCCGTGCATAACCGCTCTAGCTCCCGGATATCCACACTATCCTGACAGATTACCCGTAGGCGAATAATATTGCAGAGCTAAGGACTGAATTGTAATCTTACGAGTCCGTGCCGGCACAGTATCTATTCGAGCTGCTAATTGTTTGGCGTCGTCGCCTGATCACCCGAGTAGGCACAGCCTACCGGCCGATTACGTAAGTAATTGGGTCGTGATGGTCTCGACCGACCGGTTGACCTAAAGCCACCCATCCGATGACTTACGGAGGTATACCGTCCGTTATTTGTCTCTGCCAATTCCCACTGGTTTGTTAGACAATATGCGCCGGATCTTACGTATTAACTAGATGCACCAAGCTACAACATATTTCAACACCTGGGGCCCCTCGAGAATTTACAGCGCCCTTCCTCTGCTTTATAATGTGTCCATTATTCATCTAGGCACTTACTAGATGATATACAAATAGAACTGTCTAGATGCAGCACTACTAACACGGTCCTAACGGCTAGGAATAAAGAGGTAATGGCAAAGCTATAGAATGCGCTCTCAAATGCCCTATCTACCGCCTTTTGCAGTAGCGAGAACAACCTGCATTGCAGATAGAGCCACGAACATAACTGCGAAGACTGTCAACAGTTATGCAAAATTGCCAGCGAAGAAGTCCTGGCACTATATCGATATAGTCATATATCCTCGACCGAAATCTCTCTAAGTAAAACGGGCTATACAGTATATCTTATTCAACCTCGATAGCAGCAGCTCCCCGTATTGATATCTGGGCGAGACCCTACTCAAAGACTGCAAGTCGATGTGCTCGAGGAATTCACTCACAAATTCCACCCAGGTTTCCTAGTGGATAAAATCTGGTAGTAGCGCCTTCTCCTTGCAATTCGAAGGTCGGTCTTATGTCTGTCAAGCTATGCGTACGAGAGTAGAAAGCTACAAGTAGCTTCGTATAGCTGCTTAGTTTTGCAAATTTTCCACACTTGAGATTGACTAGGAATATCGGGAGTGGTTTAATAAATATTCATATCTTGTACGAAACAAGACGTTCGTTTGGGTCCTCTGTGATGATGATTTTGCGGCGCAACAGCTGCTGTCGATGTAAAGGTATCGCACAGTTGGGAAGACCTCCTAGCCACAGATACGATCATCAGTTCCTATTCGTAGCCTTAATCACTTAATAATCTATTGAGCCATTCCACTCCTAGCAATAATGGCCGAAGGTCTGTCACATGCTCTGCAGATGCCCGATGTTATAACGAGCTTCACGACTTGACCCTCCGCATTGGTCACACAGGTATGTCATAAGAGACTACTGAAATTTAATTATTAAACTAATACAGTACTGTATTGTTGATGTTTAAACACATTAGCTAGAAATGAAAGGAGAGGCGTGCCTTGTGTCCTGCCCTCTTGTCTTCCAAAGAGATGACGATGACGATGACGAATCCATTCAAACCACACCTCCACACACCCCTCCTTCTGCAGATAACTCTGATGTTTTGCATAAATCGAGTCGCGTAGGTTAGGAAAGACAGAATCAGCTTGGAATTGTAACAACCAGGGAGCTTGGGATGGCGCTTGATATAGATAAATTTTGGTGAGAAGTCTTTAAATAATCCAACAACGATATATAAATCCAAACAAAAATCGATACTATACAATAGAAGCTCTACAATCTATGTCTAAGTTGGCTTTCAGAGCCTATATCACTCCAGAAACTTAATAGCTCGCCCTTAGGTGTTCCTTAGTAGTGGTCACTACCTTTGGCTTAGGCTTATAATTCACATCTACCTTTACAGCTGGTTTCCGCTGATTAACAGGAGCTTTTAGCTGTTTCTTGGCCTGCTTTTTCTCTTCTTTTGTTTGCTTTAAAACTTGTTTTTGTGCTACTCTTGCTGCCTAATTAGCCGATGTAATTGCAGCCCTCTCGATTTTCTTCTGCTCCATTAATTGCTCCTTTAATTCATTACCAAAACGTTTCTCTTCCTCCGTTAACCGTTAACCTTAGACTTTAATTTTAAGTGCAATTTGAACTTCTTTCTCTTTTAGAATCCTTTTAAGTTCTTAACTTCCTCTCCATCTCTCTTCTTGTT
>JAJONI010000620.1:9187-20738 GCA_022190145.1 Pezicula rhizophila
CTTCAAGCTTTGCGTCTTCGGACATTTGATACCGCTGTTAGTAGGTATTAGGTCAGGATGGGCTTTTGGATTTTTTTTAAACCTCCTCTTTGAATATGGGGGGTTTATTTTAGCTGATTTACTCGTTATAAGATAAATTTACTTACTTAACTCGGCTTGGGATTTTGTCTCCTAGCAGATATGAAAAAGGAAAGGCTTAGAAGAGAAAAAAAGAGGGGATACGCGGTAAGCTTTTGTGGTGAGAATTGTACTTATTTACTACTTGGGGAAGGAGGGAGGAGAGTATATATGGGACAGAGAAGACTGTAGTTAGTGGTTTGGATATTCTTTTTATATTTCCACTGTTTAACAATCCATGTTACGTACAGAGTGCAAGAAGATAACGCCGTATACCCCAATGCTCTGCTATGCCCTGATATGCTACGCCCTGTTCTATGCTTATGATCATACATATTCTTACATCTTGGTATACATCCATACAAGCTCTACCCTTCCTACCACTAATAGTTGAGATAGATCACTTCTTATCCTAGCTTTTCAAATATGTACAAAGGAAACGCAACTCCATTCGTTACTGTGAAGTAGAAGTTTTCAGACGTAGATCATGTCAAGTCTTCCCTGAGCAATGTAATCTGTTCATCCATTAATCCCAACCAAAAGACGGTGATGAAAGCAAATCCTTCACCACGTCAGATTACTCATCTCCCTTTTCTTGATCTTCAGTCTGAACAGGGTCGGGCTCTGGTCTTCCAGAGAAGTCAACTCGCTTGGCAAAGAATTTGTATCCAAGGCGTTCAGGAATCTCGTCAGGCGGGAGGTGGATAAATCGTACATGCGGTGAATTGACCTTTTTTATATTGAATGGTCCAGGGGTGTCACTGACAGTCTTCGCCAATTCAAACGCAGCCTCCATAAAAGACTCCGATTCACTTTCCTCTGTAACTTCTATCTTCGGCGACGGAATATGCATGGGTGTGCGTCGTGGTCGAAGGCGAAGTTCGCCTCGATTGGCACCTGCTTTGCCGGCTTGGATACTGGTGTAAATGAGGGTCCAGCCATAGTAGTTTAGTAATAAATTGGTGCGGAATTCGTGACCGGTGTAGAGGTACTCAACATCGACAGCTGAGCTATCAGGATCTAGTAGTTCTGGACCCGCAGATTTATCACAGAGGTGTTTATCGATTGGCAAGATGAGCTTAGGAGGTGTTTGTGGTATTCCGTTTGTCACATTTGATTTCGTTACAAACTCTTCAATTGCCTTTATGCGATCAGGAAACTGTAAACGACATGTTGTCTCTTGTGAAAATCGAAGATCTACGGCCTGATCTGGCATCATTAGATCGGAATTGTGGGCCGTAAGTTTTGCTATGACATCTCTAAGTTCCATCTCCTGCGTTTCAGGCCGCATGGAAAAGCGCATTTCGACTGGAGGATACGCCTTCAGTCCATCATAACCGACTATTTTGGAACGACGGTTTTGAGCCCAAGGCGATGGCTGGAATTTCATAACAATATACTGTGAGTCCTCCGCATAAAGACGACTTGCCGAACGAAGGATACGAGACAAATTCGGGACAGTCGGACAAAAAGTGTGCATATTTCCTGCGTGTAGGGAATTTTCCGCAGGGTGCATTTGCATAGCTTCAGTGCCAGGCCCGCTATGCAAGTATTTCCCTAGAAGGACGGAAGAGAGTGTAAAATGACGCCGGGCCCAGTGCTGGCTTTTTTCGTCTGCTGGAAGTTTACCGTCTTTCTTTTCCATTAGGGTGGCGAAATCAAGTGCGACTTTGAGTTTAGGCTTATCCTGTTCGGCCTGAGGTTCACTCTGATCTTTTGGCACCAGGATGGAGGCCTGTTTTTGCGACTCTTCTTCGTAGTCAATCTTTTTGGGAACGGCAGAGGTGAACCTAGTCCACTCGCGGAGTCTATCAAGCCAGTTCAAACCTGTAGTTGGTTCAAACTTGACGAAACTCCCGCGAGGAGAGTTGCCTATTACTGCACAACCCAATTTGTTCTCTGCCCGTTCTGCAACTATTACAGAGTCTAAAAGAAGCTGTTTAGTTATATCCACACGGTTTGAGAGACTGGCGTCTGCGTCATTAACAAAAGATATCTGATACTAGTTATACTATTAATATCATGAGAGAAAGGACCGATGGTTATGAGCATACCCTTTGTTGACCGTCTGAATAGTCCGTAGCAATGTCAGCGCCTACAAGCTGGCTGAGGTGAGAAAGGACTTCTGACTTTCCCAAGGTCTCCTTGACGATCTTCCTTCGATCGGCATGATTTCGACCGTTGAAAAGTACCTTTAAGTTGATGGCCGAGGTTTTGATATTTCCTGCCACCCTTTGAATTTCGGAGACAATAACATCTGCTCTGGCTCTGGTCGATGTTATCCTCACAATACCTCGTGACCGAGAAGCTTCAATCTTTTCTTCTGATAGAAGCCTTTGACTAATACTACGGAGCGGCGAAATGCTACCCTCTGCAATTCATGTATATTAGAATCTAGATTACAACACATCGAAATTTTCAACTTACTCAGGAGCCAGTCCAGTTGACTTTGAGGCATAGAAATTTCAATTTCTCCCTGGCCTTCTTGCACTTCTGGAACTGTTACTGACCAACAACCTCGGACTAATAGTAGAGCGAGACGCTCCTTCTTGGTAAGCTGTTCGAGTTTGTAGTACCCTCGGGTTACGCTTGTGTTGAATTTGTCAATGGATGCAGAGAGACCTGGCATCCACAAAGGTGTCTCCGCACTGGACTGTTGATCCACATCGCCAGAATTTCCAAGCATGGCCTTGCTACTATGAGAATCGATGTATCGGGCGAGTTGAAGGACCGTAAATCCATCAGTCAATTGCTCCATAAGTGCATCAAAAGCCCCCCAATCTTTTAGCTGCAGGTCTTTCGGTTTGAGCTCGGTGATGTTGTCCATAACCTCCTGATGTCCAGCCAAGCCTCTTTCGCTATCTAGTCTGGCCAGTATATCAACCTTCTCCGCCGCTTCAGCCTCGGGGATCTCAGGAGCCTTTGCATAGTGCGTTCCAAACTCTCGGAGGACAATAACTTTTCCTTTTTCTCCTAAAGTGTCCACACTCAATTCCTCATTTTGCTCTCGAATCATCTGTCCCTTATATCCATACACACGTCCAAGGGGATGTTCGGACAGTCCGGGTCGTGGAGAGTTCAAAGGTCGGTATATGGCTGGATACAATGGCGGAGACGTCACATCCTCAGAAGGTGTGCCATTCTCGTTTTGTCTTGCCCTCTCTTCGTCCCCTCTTGGACTATATTCTATACGTCGAATATTCGTCGACAGAAGTGCGGATTGGGCTCTAGACGGCGCTGAGCGCTGTGCCAGACGTAACCGACATCTCAAGCATATATGCGAGCTTGAGGCTGCTCTGACAATCATGTATGCGGCGACTAGAAATTCGAGATGGTTAAAGGCATCTGGAGCTTCACGAATAGCAACCTTAGGAAATTTTTGGTGCAGTCGGTTAAACCTCGGTCCTTAAATCATTGCAAAGTCCAATTCAACGCGTCTCCACCTTCGAAGTCGCGTCTCCAGAATATCGATTTGCGCAAATTCAGTCTCTTTGCTAGATATCTATCTGCTTATACCATATATACGAGGATTCCCAGAAACGAAATCCGTTGAAAATTCATACATCACCATAATGGCACCTCTATCACGAAAGCGCCGCGCAGTAAGTCTCCTACTTGATTTAAATCACTTCCATCCTCTAACCAAATCCAGAATCCAGAATCAGCGGAAGATTCAGACGAAGATGCTCCGCAAGGCACCCAGCGACGACGGCGCGATCCAGCTTCTGACAACGAAGATGAGGAAGACGAAGAACAAGATATGGAGGGAGATGTAGACATGGATGGGGACAACCGGATTCAAGTCGTCAAGAAGTTCGTGAGATATGCATTGGCTTGTGAATTTGCAAGGCAGCCCATTACGAGAGCTGGTGTCAGAGAAAAAGGTTCGACTTTCAGTTCTATTGCGCTGCAATATTCTGATATAATTCAGTGCTTCCCAAAAATCGCTCCGCTTTCAAACAGTATTTTGACGACACGCAGAAAGAGCTGCGGGATAAGTTTGGTATGGAAATGGTGGCATTGCCCGCGAGGGAAAAGATTTTAATCCGAGAAAAGATTGGTAGGTAATCATACATTTTTCACGCAACGATATTCTAATTTGCTTTGTAGCGGCTCAAAAAACGAATGGGAAGATGAAAGGGACGGCTTCATATATCCTCACAAGCGTTCTTCCTTCAAGGTATCGCACACCCGCTATAATACCCCCATCCATCGTAGAGAGTCCGGCGGCCGAAGCGACGTACACTGCCTTATATACAATCCTCATCTCCCTTATAACTCTTAATGGTGGCTCGCTCTCAGACCTGAAACTTGATCGATACCTAACACGCATGAATGCTGAAACAATGATGGGAACGGAGAAAAAAGATGTAATGTTAAAGAAGATGGAAAGACAAGGATACATCTTCAAGACAGTTGATAATCAAGGCGATGAACAAATGACCGAGTATCATGTTGGACCAAGAGGCAAGGTGGAAGTTGGCAATCGAGGGATCAAGGGACTGGTGACGGAAGTGTATGGGGAAAGTGCGCCTGACGATCTTCACAAAAAGATCCATAGCAGCTTGGGGATGGACATGGTGAATATCCGGGAATTGGAAGAGGGATTGGAAGAGGGCGTGGATGAGCAGGAAGATGCGCCTGAAGCTGGGGAAGGAAGCAACCAAAGGTCTGGGAGAAGGCGGAGGGCTGATTCGGATGACAATGAATGATCGTCGGCAACCTAAATACGTTGTTCTACTTGAGAGAGACAGCCGTTCCACGAGTCATATGATGGACGGGGCGTCCGGCGTTCAGGACATACCTTTGTAACGATTGAAATGTTACCTATGCATGTACAAACTGCAACTCGTTATTATGAGTCTGACAGTGAGCGCGAGCATAGATCCAGACTAGGTACCGAGATACCAAAGCACAACCCACATCGCTAAAGTCACGGTAATAGCTAGTCAAAAGTGTCTCGCGGTACTACTTAGTTGAGCCAATGCCACTGATCTTCATGTTGTGCTCAACGCCAGAGCTGTTTTTAGTTGGAGTTGCTACAAAAAGCAGCCGTAATAATACCCCAGACGGCCAGCATAGGTATCTTCGGAACCTAGTCGTCATCAAGTAGTGCTCTTCGTGAAATGTCAACCGCCTTCCAATACACAAGAGGCAACGCGCCTCCCATCTATCCACCAGTTTTCGAAGGAGTTTCGTGCACGAGGTCATGTCTCTCCCATCCAGCATGATCCAATATAGCCAATCTCACCCAACTCCAGCACACTGTCCCCAAATCCTTTGCTTCAAATGGTACACACGGTCAACCGTTCATCTCCATACTCAATCTTGTACCTCCGGAGGCTTTCCAACAGGTTGGATCATCTTCTCAATCATCTGCGCGCGCACTCTCTCCCGCGTATCGCCCATGCCAATGCTCATGTAACTCAACAGAGGCGGATGTCCGACGTAACTGGCATAACTATCGCGCTGGATATTGGACGTCCACTCAAACTTCGTCGTGTCGGCATGTCCGGTGCCTACGTATCGAGCTTGGAGTTGCTCGAGCTGTTGTTGAGAGCGGAGTTTGTCGGCCTGCTTTGTGTTAGTTTTGTGATTTTGCATGAGAAGCGAATATGAGAAGTGAAAAGGGGAAACATACCATTCTTGCGATCGGCTTGATATGTGTGTTTCGACTTGAGTCTTCGTAGGTTGACCTCTAGAAGGGTTCTGTGCTTGAGAGACCTCTTCGACTCTAATCTGAACTTCGCTGTAATGATATTCCGTTTATGGCGCTAGTAAAGCTGGTTGCTGGAGAGGTTGTTTGTGTCTGGTTATCCATTCATGTACCATCAAACTTTCTTAGCAGCGTGTTGAAGTAAAAATACTGAAGTCAATTTACTTATATCCCTCATTGCAGTACCCAATAAACCGTTCCCCGACCGTCCTTTCGTTGGAACACGTGACCAACAAAGCCTAGATTCGACGTCTTGGGAAAGTGTCTAGCTTCGAATAGCAAGTAGGTCCCCATATATACGTAGGTTTAATACCTCATTTCAGTGGCTGAACTTTCTACAGAGGCTATACTATCGAGGCAAATATGCCGAACGCTATTGATCCTCTCTCACTGGACAGCAAATTACGCCAGAGAGACCTATTGAATGAAGATATAGAAGCTCTATCGCAATCCATTGGCCAAATTAGAGATACTTGTAGTGCACAGTGTGATACAGCACTCTCAGAATGCACAGAGCATCTAACTGCCATCATCGAAGCATATCGCGCGTATTATCTGAACCCAGGCCCAGGAAGATGGCACTCAAACCTTCACGCGTACCATGAAGATCTTCAAGCAATGTTTGACCAGGACTCTTCTTTTACTTTAGAAGATATTCAAGCTAGAGCTATGCAAGAACTCCGTCAACATACGAAACAGGAACTCTGTACACCCAATTCATCCGACCCGAAGCCCATAGCTGAAAATAAGCTTACAACCTCTCATATGCTTGACGACGGTGTTCCTCTTGACGACTGCGTAAACCAGTATCTTAATGGCCTTTCCCAGCAATCCCCAGATGAAGAGACAGCACGTTTCCTTTACGACCTCCAAACCGCTTCCAGCTGGGAAGAACGCACCCAACTCTACATTCGCCACTACTGCACCCCTCTTGCCACCGACTCTTCCAAAGTCGTGAATTTCAAGGCCAAATATGCACGGTATTTCCAAGAAGGGGGCTCTCATGATGAAGTCATTGCTGCCATGAAGTCTGAAGCGGAAGGTAGCAAATATGCTGCTGTAAGAGGACTCCAAAAGGAACTCGAAACATTACAGATGGGAAAATCGGCACACCTCAAATCCCAAGCTCGGAAGGCAGAGAAAGACCAAAAGATGAAAGATGCATCGCCAGCGGCCGAACCGGAGACCGCGACTTGTAGTTTTTCTGGATGTGATCAAAAAGTCACATTGGAGGATGAAGATTTTAGAGGTCCTGTTGAGTGCGCTTTGTGTGATTGGCTATCTCAGAAATTGGGGAAAAGCCCCAGGACATTTTATTGTTCGAAGGAACATGCAGAGCAAGATTTTGTAAGTATCCATTTCTTCACGTTGCAAGTTTGTGGCACTGACATGTTTATATTAGGCATACCATGATCGTCAGCGGCATACTTGCATCAGTGGTAATGCTTGCTATTATTACCCGTTTCCTCCACCTCAAGATGGGATCACGGCTGGAGGCGTGTGTCCTGATTGCATATCGCAGAATCAGATAAGCTACTTCTGCTCTCAGTTATGCTTTAGAAAGAACGTGGTACGTGTTTCTCTAAATACCCTCCCCCTTCCATCCAAGAAGAGAGACGACTAATTTTATGAGTAGTCTACTCACCGAGCATCTGCGCGCTGCGGAGATGGATTCGATTACCGGGCAAGTTTAGAGATGTTCGAGCCTAGTCCCGAGATGGTTCTTGAGGCAAATGTATAAGGTGGCAGTTTGTTGTCGTGTTGCAGTACTGTACGAATATGGACACAGTGTGTGTTAAGCATCCCAAAAGTTAGAGAATATTTGCTATAGGCAAGCATTAAATGCTGTTTATGCAGCTGCCAGCACATCAAATAACAAAACCTTTCGAAAACTCTTCTATTCTAGAGCAATTTCCGAATCCGAGATAGACGACAGTGTAGGAAGTGGATTGGTCAGAACCAAGAAGCAGAAAATAGTTGAGGGATTCACTTCACCAAAACAGGCGTACCAAATATCAAAATGGGGCATTAGAGGCTCCTATAATATGTCTAATATCTCTCTTATGCGCTGGCTCTGATTTCTTGGCCCACCCTGGCTAAACCTACTCTCCTTATAGACAGCCACTAGGAGTTAAGACTCCGCTATCCTATACATTCGTACATCGCTTTAGGTACTGGTAAAAAGACGAAGAAAAGAACAAGTCAATTGAAAACAAGATAGCTTAAAGCACAACTATGAAAAGTATCTAGTTCCCCAAGCGAGATGGTTAGGGTACCTGAAATTTGCCACGAACTATCTTCATCCGCGCCCAGGGCTACCTAAGCAGAGTGGCTTGAATGAGACGAACGCTTTTTCTATTTTCTGCGCATGAAAAGGAGCGTAAAGGTTGACGCCTTGAAGGTCCACGCATGCGAATCCCGAGGAATGATCGGTTGGTGACCACTCGTCCGCCGACGGAAGACCGAGAAAAGAGAAAGGAGAATGGTACAGTACTAACCGTTCCCATATTTCCGTTCAACGACACGCGTAATACCGAGTAATACCGAGTAATGGTGACATGGCGAGCTCTTCTCTCGTGCATAACACTTACATGCTGGCCAGTAAAGAGTGTGAAGTGGCAACGACGAGCCCTTTGGGGCCATTTGGAGGGGGAGGGGGGATGATCACAGCTGGTTGATTGAGTCGTTATGCCAAAAGAAGGCTGAGACGACACGACCAAATCGAGGCTGTGCAGTTGGACGCTCTTGGCAAAATTGACTTCTTGAAACATCGGATCAAACAAAACCACCAGCACCGAACAAAAAGATCAAGAGGACCACAACTCTAATTTGATTACTGTTTATGATCTCCCTCTAAGCACCCACCATCTTTCAACTCCTCCTGACTGTTCCATTATTAAAGAAAAAAAAAAACACACCTAGAGGTTGTTTACCTATCTCTCTAGTCAGCAACTTCAAATCAGGCTGCAGCCTTGGCCCCCTTCCCACCTGCCTGAAAAGCAACCGCTTCCTCCCCCCGTAACCCCCCCGGCATCCGAAAGCACCTGCAGCCTTGCTTGTAAAGCCCCTATCACTATCAGCCAACAACTACTACCTCAGTCACTTGCTGTACTGCAACAACAAATCACAGACCTCGTTGTCTTCAACTACAGTACAGCTTCGAATAGCCCCAATCCACCAAACAGTCAGTCAGTCAGCAGCCATGAAGGCAATGAAGGCGTTAAACGTAAACCGGATGCTAGGGTCCATTAAGCGCAGTAAGAGTGAGCATCATCCGAAGATCATGGCGGGCGGCTTGGCTGATCATTTGTAAAAGCTCGAGATTCCGCCTCGGGGCCTGGGGAACCTGCTTTTGTAGATTCGGGAATCGATACACCAGAGGCAAATGCTGTCAGGAATGTGGTATGCATGCGCCGAGCTGTCCTTGTTATACAACATCGCTAACTAGCTTATAGCAAGCGTTTTGTAATTCGGGGGGACCAAATGGCTCGGTATGTTCCCAAGTTTCCCTCCCTTCGAATGCAGCTAACAATCCTTAGGGCGATGAAGTGGTCTATCTGCCTGTCATTGTCGAATCAGTCGATGCCTCCCCCACGGCCGCGAGAGACGCCTCTGTCTTAATACGCAAGTACCTATCAAAAGATAACTTTTCGAAGCCACACATACAATATAATGCGATCATGCTATTACGGATATTGGCGGATAATCCGGGGATGACCTTTACACGAAATGTTGATGCGAAGTTTGTTGATACTATTAAACAGTTACTGCGTTTAGGAAGGGACCCTAGTGTAAAGCAGATTTTGATGGAGACTTTGGAAACCTTCCTGAGAGACAAGAAGGATGATGAAGGATTGGCTCTGCTGAACGAGATGTGGAAGAAGGAGTCCGAAAAGCTGTCAAAGCTAAATGTAAACTTATCCATACCTCCCCCACCACATGTTCGGGCTAACAATTTCAAAAGGGACCGCCTGGGGCACCCCGAACGATGAATGCACCACCTTTCCCGGCTGGCCAGGATGCGAACTATTTCTCCCGCTCGCACAGCTCCCGTCGCCTCCCAAACCCTGAGGAACTTTCATCCCGCATCGAAGAAGCCCGTACATCAGCAACACTTCTTTCACAAACCGTCCAATCCACACCTCCCTCTGAACTCATTCAAAATGACCTAGTCCGAGAATTTGCAGACCGCTGCCAGTCAGCAAGCAGAAGCATCCAAGCATACATGATCGCTGAGAACCCCTCGCCGGATAATGATACAATGGAGACGCTTATCGACACGAACGAGCAGCTTACAAAGGCTCTAGCTCAGCACCAGCGCGCAGTTTTGCAGGCCAGGAAAGCAGCTGGATTAGGAGGCACTCCCAGTCCTGCTGGTTCGGGAAATAGCGCTTTTGCACCACCAGCTGGTCCTCCTCCAAATCAGAAACCCGGCGTCCCTCCGCGCAAGGCAGCGCCCCAAACTCAACAGCCTGAAAATCCATTCACAGATCCATCAGAGCAGCCTAGAGGCGCCTCAACGACCACGACGCATAATCCTCCATTCCCTAAAGATAATGCTCCCCAAGCCTCAGGTGCATACGAGGAACGTCTTGGTATCGAACCGTATCATCCCGGCTTCAGCGGGCCAAGTCAGAGTTCTTCTAGAAGACAGGATAGTAGTGTGAATAAAGTCGACGAAGATGATGTAAGCGAGGGTGAACGGGAGACCGGACGTAATGCACCAGGGAGCTATGGCGCGAAGCCCGGCACCAAAGCGCCTGTGTATAGGTATTGAGGAGGAGTTGAACTAAGTGGGTACTATTTGAGACGGAATCATTGGTTATGGGTTAACGAGAAGAAGCACTTGTACTGTTAACAGCAATTTTGGAGTGGAGGGCCGACAGTACAGTATACCATTTTATTGTAGTGTTTTCCTTTTTGATTAGTTTAAGCGGCATTTTTGATACCAGAATTAAAACAGCTTTATTTGCTGTTCTCTGTCTACACAATTTCAGTGTTAGTGTTGGTCGTCATTTGCTTCTAAATCATTTAGTTGGGGTAAGTGCCTTGTTTCAAGATTCATTGTCCACAACTATTGTCATCCCCAACAACTCCAGTGCGAAGCCCATTGACATGTATCATAAGTGTCTGATTCCCAATGCTGTCGTAGCTTACTCCCTTTGAGCAATCTGAGCCTGCTGCAACTGTATGGCTTTATTTGTAGACCCATATTAAGTGCTAAAAGGGGATTTAACTTTGTGTATTACGCAGCAAATTTGTTGCTAGGGGGCGAATTCAGTCATATATTGTTAGAACAGCTTTTCTTAATATTGTATTAACTGGTTTTGTGGATTTTCTCTACGTATAGCTATTAGCTCTTTTCTAAATATCATGGATTGGACTTTTTCCTTTGCAGATTTTTTAGTCCTGATTAATGTATGTTTGTCTGTTCTGCTCTATGACTATAACTAACTAGTTTTAGGATGAAGTTGTGTGAACTTTTTTTTTTTGTAGGTTAGGGTTGGGTTGAAATAGAAGGTGTTGTGTAGGATTTAGGAAGAGGGGTTTTGAAGGGTTTTAAAGGGTTGTAGGTGGGTGGGTGTTTGTGTAGGTTTTTGTTGTGCTGTTGTGCTAGGTTAGGTTAGGTTAGGGGTGTAGGGGATAGGTGTTTGTAATGTTAAATAATAAGAAGGATAGGCTATAAGAAGGTAGAGAAGTTAGGGTTTTTTAGATTTT
>JAJONI010000621.1:9840-20714 GCA_022190145.1 Pezicula rhizophila
GAATCGTGACAAGAGAGGAATAAGTGTCGACGTCGACTCTTTAGCTTTCGAATAAAGTCCCTCAATATCATCTGTGGGCCGCCATATCCTGGGAACGCCGTCTTCGTCATAGCGGAACTTGTCCTCAAAGTTCTCCCGAAGTTTCAGCAAAATGTTGCCTTCCATGACTTCCTCGTCAATTCTTCCTCTAAGAACTCCCCAGCTCTTCCGCCTTAACCTCCATAATCCCACCTCGATTTCATCTTCGCTGGCATCGAAGCTCTTTGCTCTCTGGACGAATCTGGTCTCTGCTTCTTTCACAGTAGAAACAAAGAGTTTCCAGACCCTGTCCCAGAGATCCTTTTCTGTCGTGGGTTTCTCGCCTTCTTCGGGGGCGCCGCCTCCACCTCGACCAGAACCAAGTTTGTTAAATTCGAGGCCTACTGACTCACCTAGGCGTGAGCGGACCCATCTTTCAACACGAGTAGCAAGGCGACGCATTTCTTCCTTTCGTAAGCGAGCGCTGACTTCGTCGAGGTCTTTCTCGTAGAGGTTGTACTGCTGCTTGAAGTTGCTCCACGACACACCTTCAATAGCAAGGCTCATTGCCTCTTTCTTGAATTGTTTAAGAGCAGCGGCCTTTTCACGGTCAACAATGTCAGCAAAATCATAAGAGTTTCCTTTCTTTTGGCCTGCCTTGACAGCATTTGTAACCGAGTCACTGAACGAGGCTACTCCTGATTTGTGTGCAGCAGATAGTTGGCCGAGATACAAGGCCTTCATTCGGACATCGATCTTGCTTTCGAGCTCGAGCTTCTTCCGTGTGTAGACACCTTTGTGATATCTACTGGCTTCCGTCTCAAAAGCTTTGATAGTCTTCGTCCGAGTTGCCTTTCCGGTCACGCCTAGATCCGCTAATACAGTAGGCTTTCCAGTTCTGACACCCTCGGCTTGTTTCTCTTCAAGTGGCACAATAGCCTCTTCGAAAGCAACTAAAACTTCTCGTGCAATCTCATCGCACCTGAACTGAGCGAGTAATTCTTGTTGTGTTGGAAGATCAAGATCCTTATTATTAACAATCTGGTCCCAGACCCCTTCTGCGTATGCAGAGAAACCATCGGCGGGTATGCGACGGTGGTATTCTGGAAGGAATACGCCACCATTAAATTCTTCATCTACGGGAGCACCGCTGGGTTTCGACGTCCTGTGCCCAACGCGGAACCGTGTACCAAGCTTCCCAATCTCTGTTATGAACTTTTCTGGTTGTAGGATCTTGTGGGGCAGAGCAGCAAATGCAAAATCGAAATAATCTTCAATCCGCGAATTCTCAAGACCTTTGGGTTTTGAAAGTGTTGACCAAATCTTTGTCAAATCGGCAATCAAGGTATTCCGTAGGTTCGCCAGAGGTGTGGTTCCTAAATGATCACGGATGACGAAGAATAGGAGTGATCGAGGGTTAGATCTGGTAACGTTAGCTAGGGTGTGATGTTGCAAAACAGCCGACTTACTGTTTGTCCTTTAGGAAGAGTTGTAAGTTGACTTCAAATACTGTCTTGAGAAGCCCCATATTTGCGCCTTGGTACAGACCAACCTGATGTTCCCAAATGTTGACGATCAGAACTTCGCTGGTAGCCAGTGCAAAAAGGGCACTTTTCCGCTCGAAGTCTTGATCCTCTCCTCTCTCGCGACCATCAGTACCTTCCACGTCCATGACTAGAATGTTGTCTGCCATTTTTTCGGCGCCTGACCCCTCCGTCTTGTTCTTGGACATCCATATTCCCTTTGTGGTCTGCCGCCTTTCCGACTCTGACATTACGCCAAACTGAGTACCAAATAAATGGTTAAGCAGCGTGGATTTGCCGGTTGACTGGGAGCCAAAGACTGAGATCAGATGGTAGTTGAAGCCAGATTGGGCGACCTTGGTAAGTTGGAGATAGCCATTGAGTGAAGGACTGACAGAGCTATTAGTACAAGGTCGCACGCGCATGTGAGAGGAAAACGGCCTACTTGAACTCCTTCTCATCGTCGATAACCTGTATGCCATGTTCATACTGCTCCTTTGTCGCCGCCTCACCAACAGAGGCAAAGTGGCCGTTCATGGTTATTGCAGATGGAGCTGTTGGGAATCTTGAAGCTACCGAAGGTCGACGGGAAGTGTTGTATAAACTCAGGCCATTTGTAGCACTCGACGTCGACATGATAGCGAAAGGGGTGGTGGCAGCAGTGGCCCCAAATAATCCGGGTTGGGCTTGTGACGTTGAGCAATGCTAAGGTAATGCGACCCCCTGGTATTTCTTGGAATTGCTCCAATGTGAGTGGGCGTAGGGCAACGTTCTATCCTCCTGTCATGGATAGGTATTGGAGAATATTGGGATGAAAGGTTTAAGGAAGGTTCAACCGAATAATGTGGAAAAGAAGACGACTGGCCTTAAGCCGTTCAAGTCGCTCACCAGGTGGTCAAGCCCCGAGCCTCAAGCTCCGAGCCCCAAGCCTCTCTCTTGAACATGTGACCAGAGCTTCGAACGCGCGCGTGTTCAAAAGGGATGCCAGACGAACATCAGATATTATTATTCAAGGATGAACTTTCACAAAAACAGAAACATGTCTGGACAGGCAACATGCATGCTACACCAGCTGGCTCATCTGTTCGCCTACTGCATCATTTCGTCGCTACACATGATTCCGACGATTGTTTGTTGGTGGTGGTACCTATTCTTGTTATTTTATCGTTATTGTTCCTGTTATTGTTATTGTTGTTATCATTATTATTATTATGATTATTCAACTTATCCCTGGCTACTTGTAATCAGCACTTCGCATGGTTTCTCTTCCGTCCTAATCTCTGCATATCGTATGCCTGTCTGTCGCCTCCGGCCTCCTTTTTCCTCCTCTCTAGGAATCCAAATCTACGAAAGTCCCCCAAAACATCATGACATACTTCCTCTTTATCGAAGTATATTGCCTCTAGACTCCATAGCAGCAGGTTTCACAATAATGTTGCTAACCATAGTTACAACTGCATAAGTCTTTTCTCCAGTGAGAACACGGGGACTTGGATGATCCGTTGTCATAAGGTGCCAAGCAGCCGGTAGCGCTTCTCTCGGGCAATGCTTGACACATTGAGTTTATAAAAAAACTGATTTTGGGATTCGAAAACACCGAGGATCGCCCCCCCGATGTTTACGCGTTACCCGTTATCTAAGGTGGTTTCACGGTTTGAAGAGGAGTCTACTATTTTCCTAGTTACATATATATTCTCGCCCTGCCCGTTCTAGTGAGTGGTCGTGTGCTAAGTTATTCAAGTCATTTGAGCATCATTGACCCAGTGTGCTGCTTGCTGGGAGAGGGAAAAAAAAATTTCGTCTCCAGACCCCTCACATTCGACAATCATGGAGCGAACCAAATCCCAGGAGAACGCCGATGCCGCACTGGCCGGTATGGGGTACAAGAGCGAACTTCCTCGATCTTTGAGTATGATGAGCATCTTAGGGCTGTGAGTTACTCTGTAATCTGGAATGCTTTACTTAGATAGTGAATTCTGATATTAGTTGGTAGGTCGTTTGCTATTATGGCTGTACCCTTTGGCTTAAGCACGACGTTTTACATTTCACTCGCCGATGGCCAATCTGTAACCGTGCTCTATGGATGGATATTTGTCTCAATAATTTCGCTCTGCATTGCTGCTTCGCTCGCTGAGATTTGCGCGGTTTATCCAACGGCAGGCGGAGTTTATTACTGGTCCGCAATGTTAAGCACGAAGAAATGGGCTCCATTAGTTTCTTGGATAACAGGATGGCTCACGCTGGTCGGCAATTGGACGGTTACCTTGAGCATCAATTTCTCAGGAGCTCAATTAATCCTCAGTGCCATCTCACTTTGGAAAGAGGACTTTGCGGCCAACCAATGGCAAACAGTACTAATGTTTTGGGCCGTTATGTTTGTGGTGTTCTCAGTCAATGTCTTCGGCGCAAAGCATCTTGATCTTTTGAACAAGCTTTGTATTTACTGGACTGCAGCATCTGTCATTATCATTATTGTGACAGTTCTTGTAATGGCGCCAACAAGGCGAAGTGCCAAATTTGTCTTCAGCCATTTTGATGCCTCAGCGAGTGGCTGGCCTTCTGGCTGGGCATTCTTCGTAGGACTTCTCCAAGCAGCCTGTAGGTCTTTCCCAGTATCATTAATAACTCTGTAAAGTGCTAACACATGAAAATATAGACACTCTGACTGGTTACGGAATGGTAGCGTCTATGTGCGAAGAAGTGCAAATGCCTGAGCGTGAGGTGCCCCGGGCTATGGTTTTGTCGGTTGCTGCAGCCGGAATTACCGGTGTCATCTACCTCATTCCAATTCTTTTTGTGCTTCCGGAAATCGATATACTTCTAGCTGTCGCTAATGGGCAACCAATTGGCCTCGTTTTCAAAACAGCAACCGGTTCTGCTGGCGGTGGTTTTGGTCTCCTTTTCTTGATCCTCGGCATTCTATTCTTCGCAGGCGTTGGCTCCCTGACAGCAGCAAGTCGTTGTACATACGCCTTCGCTAGAGATGGAGCCATTCCTGGCTCAAAGCTTTGGGCCCGAGTTAACAAACGCTTCGAGATCCCCCTCTGGGCTTTAATACTTTCGACCGTTGTGGATATGCTTCTCGGATGTATTTATTTCGGGTCAACCAGTGCTTTCAACGCCTTCACCGGAGTAGCTACTATCTGCTTATCCTGCTCCTACGGTATCCCTATTCTGGTATCTCTTGTCCGTGGTCGCAGAGCTCTCAGGCACTCCTCCTATTCCCTAGGACGATTTGGCTTCTTCATCAACGCTTGCACAACTGCCTGGATTGTCTTAGCCATCGTGATCTTCTGTATGCCTGTCTCGATACCCGTTACCGCTGTCTCGATGAATTATGCCAGTGCTGTTTTCATGGGTTTCGCCCTGATTAGTATCGGATGGTATATCATCAGCGGAAGGAAACACTTTACTGGACCACCAGTGCCTGCGGATGTGGAGCCGGCGGAGGATGGGGAGCCCGTTGGTGGACCGTTAGGCAGAGTTACGACTAGTAACGATACTCTGAATGGAAGTGGTGAAGACAAGACTACTCCCAAGGTGGAGAGTGTAAAATAGATATCCTGTTCGAATAGTTTGTAAAGTACTGGGTTGAAAAGTAATAATGTGGCCATAGAAAATAGAAGCCTTCACAGACTTATCTCAGAATATCCTCTGTCTGAGTAACTCCCTTCAATTATAGACATTAGAAAATATTTACGTCCTTGCTTGTAGTTCGGTCCCTTTTCTACAATTAGGGTCACTGGTGGTGATTGATGGTAGCGATAAACTCGCTAAGGTGATGAACGGCCGAAGCTAGATTAAAACTGACAACAACCTCCAGTACGTAAGTACATCCTTCTTCATTCAACCAAGCATTTACATATTCATGAAGCATCAGTTGTATTGAGCTAGCCGCTAATTGCTATCTGCATGTGTAAATGGATTATCCCATCAATCCAAGCAAGTCTAGCCCCTAATGTGCTTTTGTAGACGTCAAATGATCAACGTCATGACTACTGAATATCATGACGAAGGTAAACAGAACCCCTTATGGTGCTCCCTTTGCTTCCTCACCTATGTCAAAGTGTTATATCAATCGTGCTTTAGTTACTCTCAAGATCAAGGCCGAGAAACTTTTCAGTGTCTCTAATCTTTCAACTGTGGTAACCGGTGGAGGGACAGGTATTGGACTTATGATGGCGTAGATATTATGTGTCAATGGGGCCAAGGTCTACATTACAGGTCCGAGGAAGGAAGCTTGTGATACTGTTATAGAGAAATACAGCACAGGACCAGGCAAAATTATTGCTTTATCTGGAGACATCACTAGCAAAGGCGAGACGAAGCGGCTTGTGAAGATTGTTGAAGAGCAGGGGCCCAAGGGAAGTAATTCACTTGTTGGTTAACAATGCTGGTATTGCAAAGGATGATAACACAAATTGCTCCAAAGTTAAGCTATTTTCCATTCACGGTAGATAAAAGTCACACTTAGAAGTTGATTTGGGCTGATAGCCTCCGAGTTTGCGCAGTCGATCTCAGGCCACACGTTCAAAAGTAACCAACTCAGCAGCGTGCCCGTGGGTCATTAGTCCTCGCAATTTTCAGTTTTTGGGATAATTTTGATTTCTTCAAAATTGTGACTGACGGTTAAGAATATGTTCTTGAACTGGCAATTTACTAACCCCTTCGTTTAGGTCTGCTATACCTTGCCGGACTCGGGAGTATTTTCCTAAATGGTCAAATCATCTACCCCAAAGGAGGCAAGCTTCTGACGAATTCAGTGTGTACCTGATCCACTAAAGAGAAATCCCACGTAATGAGTCATGATAAGTTGTTTTCAAGAGAAACAATCCATGACATACAAAAAGCATCACATGACTATTGGACGAGGCCCGTGACTAGGCAACCTCTCTGTAGGCACCCACAGGTAAATATCTAGATGACTAATAAAAGATTTACTTCACATCAGAGACAGGATATAAAGAAAGGATATCTTCTAGAAAGATGAATGTTTACCCATGTGTTGTGGGGAAATTCGTTGTTCTTTTGTCCTGTTCTGCACCCTTCATTATTCAAGCTGTCTCACAGGCAGGTAATAAACACACCTACCTACATACCTCACATATTCACAAACGTGAAACAATCATCAAAAATAAACTGTCCATTCATTCATCGTCAATTAACAAATAATGAGCAACCCAATCCCCCAATCACTAAGATGTCACCTTCAGATTTCCCAAGCTTCCCGAAGTTCACCTCCTCCCCAATCCTCTCAACCTACCTCCCTCCAACCACTCCAACCCCAAACCTCCACAAAAATCTGGATAGCCAACATAACAAATCTGTACTACATTTACCAAATCAATTGGATAACCAATCTCATCTCCAACCTCACACTCAATTCCCCAAACCCACCCTCGATCAAACCCCCAATCAGACCTCCAATCAAACCCGCAACAATGCCACCAAACCCCCCACAACCACCCTTCAACTGGGCCTACCAAAACAGTCATAACAACCCCCTCCCACCACTCCGACACCCACTCCCGCCCCGTCCATGGATGCTACCACCAAGGCGACCAACACCAACAGCCTTCTACCTCCAACAAATACCATTCTACCGCCCAGGAATACCCCCTGATCCCTATGAACATGAATTCGAACCAGATGAACACCCCCCAAATGTCTACCACCATCAAATATCCCAATTCTTAGCTAGGATCTCGAACTCAATATTTCCAACCTTAGGGGTTTTATTCGTGGGTCTTGGAAGAGGCTTTTGGTTTTTGATGGAGTTGTTGGTTTTTAGGCCTGTTAGGGGGATTGTGTGGGTGATGGGGGAGGTGGAGTGGGATTTTGTTTTTGCTTTGTTGCTTGCTGCTAGGTTGGCTGGGTTTATGCCTAGACCTTATAGTGGAAGGGTTTTGGAATCTGAGGGTGGTGTGGAGGTTGACGGGCCGGTTTATGTGCTTGTGCCAGAGTTTAGGAGATGGGGTAAGTGCTACTTTTTTTAAGATTGTTGGGTGATTGGTGTGTTTTTGAGGTTTGATGCTGACAGTGTTAATAGCGACGGGTTCGTGCTTTCAGGCTTCAAGAAGTTAGGTGTTCATTGTTAGTTGCTTAATCATGGATTTAGAAAGGAGTTGGGGGTTTTGAAGGCTTCAATAGAAATTAGGATTGGCCTATGGAGTTGTGGTAGCGATACCAGGCCGGCGAGCCAATATCTCTTCAACCATAAACCAACAAGTTGGAATTCACAGATGTATCTTTTTACTTCGTGAGAGAAACTTCTATCATTTGTGATCGTCTCGCTTAAAGTGACTGTTGACACAGGAATGAGAATGCATTATACATAAGCCAACCAACCGCCTCCAACAGGGAATCAATACACAGGGACAAGGATCGGTGCACCACAAAGCCGCTCAAATCAAATGCCCAAGCTGAACTCAACACCGAGATCACTAGCTCTTGCTGTTTTTCATGTCAGTTGCGGTTTCCAGCTATGGCGAACTGAGGAAGTTATGACTTACCCATCTTTACAACCTTCGAGAACTGCACAGACTTCTCTGCAGCAGTTTGTAGATCATCAATAGAGAAAATCTTCAATCCAGAATCGTTGATCAACTTGTGTGCAGCCTCCATGTTAGTTCCCTGTAATCTTGCAATGATTGGGATTCTGAGGTTCATGCTCTCAACGGTGCTGATGAGACCCTGGGCAATAGCATCACATCTGACAATACCACCAAAGATGTTAACGAAGATAGCAGTAACCTTAGGGTCGCTTGTGATGAGAGTGAAAGCCTCCTTGATAGCTGCTGGGGTAGCTCCACCACCGACATCCAAGAAGTTAGCAGGTTCGCCTCCGTTAAGCTTGATGATATCCATGGTAGCCATGGCGAGACCAGCACCGTTGACCAAGCATCCAATATCACCTCCAAGCTTGATGAAGTTAAGACCAGACTCTGCAGCACGAACTTCCTCGGCATCTTCTTGGGTGGTATCGCGCCACGAGAATACCTCCTTCTGACGGAACTCAGCGTTGTCATCAAATCCAAGCTTAGCGTCCATAGCCAGAACCTTGTGGTCCGAGGTTTCTGAGAGAGGATTGATCTCAATTTGGGTAGCATCCTTGTCCATGAAGACTTTGTACAAGTTCTGGATAGTATCCCTTGCGTCGTCGATGCATTGCTCGCTGAAGCCAAGGTCAACAGCAATCTTGGTAGCGATCTCGTCCGTAACTCCCTTGTGAATATCGATATATGTTGTAGTGATTGCGTCTGGCTGCTCCTTTGCAACTGTCTCAATATCCATACCACCCTGCGACGAGGAGACAATAACTGGTCCCTGAGAGCCACGGTCCATCAAGATGGCCAGGTAGAATTCGCGACGAGCAAACTTGCGCTCGCAAATGTAAACAGAGTTGCATAGACGTCCCTGAGCACCAGTTTGTTTGGTAACAAGCTTGTGTCCAATCATCTGGTCTGCGAACATCTTTGCCTCGGTGGGAGAATAGATTACGCGAACACCTCCTTTCAGTCCATTGTCGAAAGTACCCTTTCCTCGTCCACCAGCTAACACCTGTGCCTTGATGACCATATCATCACCACCAATCTTCTTTGCGATTGCCTCTGCTTCAGCGCCAGTGGTTGCAACAGATCCTTGTGGAACACCAATGCCATACTATCCCAATGTAAGCTTTGTAACAATCAATGCCATGTCCGTGTATCTACCTGTTTCAAAAGATCCGCGGAAAGGTACTCGTGTATGCTCAAAGCTCTCTTCTGTTGTGCAACACCAGCTAATCTTGAGGGAGAGGCCTGGGGTCTTGTTAGCTTTTCAAGTTCCGATTAAGGTCTAAACTGGGGAGTATTTACGTTAGTGGCCTTGAAGGCAGCCGTGAAAGGCCGGCTACGAGCTAGTTTGAACATTTTGACGGAAGAAATGGAGGTAGGTTTAGGTCTTTGAGGTTGTCAATACTTTTCGGGATCGGTAGGGAACAGATAGCTCACTGCGGTTGGTGGAACGTGCCAAAACCGCAAGACATCAAGCACGTGGAAAATATATTTTTGAATGCGACCACGAAATTAACCTCGACCAGACCAATTACGGAGCACTGCAACGTTTGGTCAATATGGCACCAGAACACCCAGGCAAAGTATCTCAAGCTGAATTTGACGTTGTTCAAAACCGTATCGCCCTTGCACTCGCAAAGCGCGAAAGCCTTGTCAAGTCATGGACCGCATCCTCGTCCAGAGCTCAAGAACCAACGAAGACCGAAGCAGAACTTGATGCTGAAGACGCACTCCATTTCCGAATTGAACCTCCGCGACTTGGAGTTGGAGCGCCAATTCCCTCGCACTTCCTTGTCAGTGAAGCACAGCAAAACAACAAGTCATTACGAGCCAAGTTTTTCCCCACCAAAGGCCTTAAAGCTAGCAAGGCTCGAGATGCGGATGAGAAGGCAGCAAGTGCAAAAAGAGCAAAGCGGGATGAGAGTAGTGACGAGGAAGAAGGAAGGTCTGGGCTGGGGAAGGCCAAGAAGCACAAAATTAGCAAGCACATGGCAACGGTTGTCTCTAAGATGGAGATACGAGCACCTGTAATTCCACAACAGGAACCAGAACAGCAAGTTAGCCAAACAAATGACACTGGCAAGGGAACGCCGAAAGAGGTTGAAAAGGCAATGAAAGTGGGCGTTGAGGCCGAGGAATCATTAGAAGACCCCATTACGAAGCCAGCCATGGATGCTTCCTCAACTAGCAATACCAGCGCTTCCCCAGCGACTACGAATACTACTATCCGGCAGGAGACCGAGCCCAAAGAAACACAAGATCCAGATTCTGCTAAACCTGAACCAAAAAGTGTCGTTACACTTCCACAAGACACCCTTCTCTCAGCACAGTCTGCAGCTGATGCGAGAAAGGCTAAGCTGAAGTTAAAAAAGAGAAAGGAGAAAAGAGAGAGAAAGCAGAGAAAAAAGGCTTTGAAAGCGAAATCTTGAATCTGGATAATAGGAAGTTTTGATAAATATTTAGAGTTTGTACTATGCCACTGCACGCCTAGCATAGTCAACAATGTAATGATTGCCCCATAATTTCCCAATCGCAGTCAGTGATAATAAAGTGTGCAGTACCGTACGAATTAGTTTACAAGAGATAATTCTGGACCATATCTATTCAGACATAAGAGATGGACTTGAGTAGTTTAAGTAATTCAACTGACTTGGGCAACTCACTCGCTCTAGTCAAAATACTCCCATATAGACCAATTTGAGTAGAAACCTGAAGGCTGTATTGATTATCCTACTTAGCCTTCCTAACATATTTTAAAGAAAAATACAATAAAATAGAT